>CAJVPT010002940.1:0-16313 GCA_910592055.1 Acaulospora colombiana
CCAATCTGTTCTAAATCCACATAACGAAATAATTACTATAAATGAAGTGATACTAAAAGTGAAAATTAAGAAATATATGGTAAGCTTCGAAGTTCTTTGAAGGTCTCTTGAAATGTAAAACATTTACTAATATATATTTTTAGGAAAAAATTATAAGTGAAATTGGATTCGCGGAAGGAAATTCTAGCGATAAAGATGAATCGAATGACGAACCAATAAGTGATAATAGTGAAATAGAAGTTCTAAAAGCTCCGAAGATATTTGAAATAACGAAAATGATTCGAAGTCAAACAATAAAAATTTATCATTAGAGAGAAATCCTTTGGCAATGAGCATTACAAAAGAATAAATATATAGTGTGAAATAAATTTAATAAATAATTTTTAAATATAAATAATTATTTGAATATATATGTATTTTATTATATTTAAAATTTTTCGATAATCTCTGGAGATTATATAAAAAATTTTAATATAATCTCCAGAGATTTTCAAAATTTTTTTTGATTAACTCTGGAATTATATATATAACTTTTACTCTGGAGACTTGTAACAATGCCGGAAGTCCTCTGGAGATTTATGTTCAAAGATCTCTGGAGATCTTCGTCTAAAAAATTTCCTGATATATTCTTTTTCAAATCTGAATTCTATATAACTGACATTTTATATTCCTTTGCTTCATTATTTTTGATTATACATAGTAGAGAATCATAAAATATTCTCCATATTAAAGTTGAAATAGTTTCTCTTTGATCTATTCCATCTTCTGTAATAATTGCTTTTGTTAGGTCTTTCTTATATATTATCCTAAACTCTCTATTGTAAAATAGACTCATTATGATTCAAATAAAACCTTCTAGAATTTTTATTCTTTTCATGGCCTTGATTAGCATATTTAAACTGATCATATCATATGCTTTTGCCATATCTTGAAAAAGAATCCATAACTCCTTTTTATTTTCTCTTGCTTTCTCACAGATATTATTAAGAATTTGTATTGGTTCAACCATACTTTCTTCTGGTAATCCTGTATAATTAAACCCTCTTAGAATGTTATTGCTCTTATAGATATTTCCCAGTCTATTTGTGAAAATCTTGGTAAAACATTTTCATATAGCTTTTAGCAATACTATTGGTCTTGTGTTGGTGAGCTTACACTCCCATGGCTTTGGTTTTGCTATTGGATAAATATGACTTTGCTTCCATCTGTATGGCGTAACCTTCTATTTTAAAAGGCATTTCAGTATCTTTCAGATAAAGTCTTCCTTCTGAATCTAATCTTTTTAACATTTCATGACTAATTTGTGATTTTCCTGAGGCTTTATTATTTGGGAGTGCTTGAAGTGTTTCTGGTTTTTCTTGAAAAATCGGCTTTAAGTGATTCTTATATCATTTTTCTTTAATATAGCTTCTGGGACTGTATTCTTTTTTCCAGTCTTTTGTTAGGCCGTTGAAGTCAGCATCTCATGTTCTGAATGCTTCTTGATGATATTGTCTTATTTCTTTTTCTATATCATCCTTTCTAGTTATTATGTAGTCATTTTTTCTATTTTTGACTTTGACTCTATCCAACAATATTTTAATTTGCTCCCTATCTATCAAAGAGTTTACCATTCTTCTTTGGTTATTTCGCAAATTATTACACCTTTGTTCTAGGGTCTTTTTAATAATATCTTTTGTTTGTCTTGCCTCTATATTCTAGCAGGTTAACTTTAGGTCTTCTATAGTGTCACTTATTTCTTTTTTTAAAAGTGTCTATGATATATTTAAAATGCTATGTTGAATACAATAGTTTTTAATTTGGTGATTGGAGGTGTGTACTATATTATAATTCTTAATCACTATACTAAGGACCTGTAGCTTGTTTGGTTCTTGTGAGGTTTGTGCTTTCTTGAAAAGTGTTTTAAGTTGAAGAGCTCGTCTATATTTGATATATTCTGAACCATGTTTGTAATGTTTTTCTTGAGTTATGGATATCTTCTTACTGGTCAGCTTATTGTGTGCTGTCTTACATATTTATTCCTTGAAGACTCTTCATATTGTATTCACATAAGTTTTTCTTTTACTCTCTTCTGGCTCTTCTTTTAATAAAGGCTCTAGCATTATTTGAAACTTATGGTTTACACTTTTTCTAAATACTTGCCATTTTCTATTGTTGATCCTTTAATATCGATTTTCCTTTCATTTTTTATAATAAATCAGTTAATGCCATCTCTTGAGAACAGATTGTCATCATATAATGTTATCACAAGTATTGTATGGTTACTGCCTATTATTTTCTCCATACTTTGATTGTCAAAACATAATAAGGGAAATTTTGTGAGGCTTTGTAATATCCATATAAAATCTATTCAGCTACTGCTAGTAGCATCCCATCTTTTTGGAATTTTGTTCTTTCTTTCCCATATTGCTTGTGTATCTATGAAATCCCATTTATCTAGAGAGTTAAATAGTTGGATTTCTGGATGCCAAGATAGTTTTAATGTTGTCCTAGAAGCAGATGCTCTATCTTCTGCAGAGTTATACTGTATGTAGTATTGAAGTCTCCCATAATTATTATATGAAAATTCTATCTATGCTTTTCTTTGCTAAAGTTTTGTACTTTCTCTTATACCATATTACTTCATTGTTTGTCAAAAGGGATGTAAATTTGAATAATGCATAACTTGTTTCTTTTTATGAGCATGTTGACTGCTATTATATGTTCTTCAGTCTCTTCTACCGATGCTATTTTTTTTTCCAAATCCTTTCTTATCAATAAGTCAACTCCTGTACCATGGGAATGTTTTTGTTGGTACTGTGAAAGTGCTTATACATTCCTTGATTTTAAAAGGCCCATTTTACCTTTGCTTTGGTTAGTTTTGTTTTATATAGATCCATAATTCCAATACCTTGCTCTAGTATTTCTTCTATAAGGTTATGTTGGTTTGTTTTATCAGTAATATCTCTAACATTGTGTGTTCCAATTTTTATTACTTTCTTTTTTACATTTCTATCTTCTTGTTTTTTTTTTCTAGTGGTATTTTCCTATTTATAAATGCAATTTTTTCTATTTGAAGGAAAGTCTCAAGATCTTGATCATGCTGCTGATCCTTCATACTAATTTGCTTCTTTTGTCATGCTTTGCCCTTATTAGTTTTTTGGATGTTGGGAATAGTGGGTGAGTATTTCCTATTCTTCTATGATTGGACTGGAACTCTTTTTAAGAACAGTTGACCCTTCATCTAAGTGGACCTTTTTTCAGTTTGTAGATTTTTTTGCCAAGTTTTCAATTAATTTGCATAATTGAGATACTTCAGATTCTTGGCTTAGATTTGATCGGGAGCTTCTGGTTTTATGTCTTGTTGTTTGTCTCTCTTGTTGACTAATATTGATGTCACTGTTTTCTTCTTCTCCGTAACTTTGCATTTCTCTATATAAAACATAACTTCTTCTTCTTCTTAAAGATTCCCTATTGCTACCTGTAGCTGGTGGATCTGGTCTTGATATATATCTGTTAGTTCTTACATAGTTATTTCTACTATTTCCAATACCTATTGTTATCATACTCTAGTATTCCATCTCAGTATGGTCATCTGTTTCCTTTCTATAAATCTTGTATCTCTATTTTTCTTCTTTTTCAGTAAAATTATTCAGAATATCTGATTTATATGAATTGCTTGAGTCAATAGACATTTTATATTGTTACTGGTAATAATTTTTCACACTCCATACTAGTTTTTGATTTTCAATAATGATTTGTTGCTGAAGTGTCTCTTTCAAGTCTTTCTTATTTTTAAAGTATATTATTGCATAATCTTCTGGTATCAAAGTAATCTTATTCCTTTATATATAAGAGACTTTTACTTTTGTCTAACTGAGTGATTCAGATATCAGTTCTATAGATTTTCCCTTCACCCTATAGAGTCTTAAGGAATGACATTTTCTTTCTTTAAGTATTTGAATTACTTCTGGATCATTTAGCTCTTTTTGAGCTATTACTGATCTCACTTGATTGGCTTTAATCTTGAGTACCCAATGTTGTTCTAATTTGGCATGCTCATGATGTACAAAGAGCTGGATTCTTAATCTTTTTTGATGAAAGGCCATATGATATTCATGAATATTGACTATTTCTCCATATTCTTCCATCACTTTCCTGATTGATTGTTTATTATATTTGTGTTCTGTATTCACTAATATAATATACTTTGATCTGTTTTTTGCTGAAGGAAAGCTATCTGGCTTGAAGAATCTTTTGTTTAAAACATATTTTTAAAAGGCTGAATGTGTGCTCCTATTTTGATCTATTCTTTTGATGAAGAAGTTTTTCTCTTTTTTTATTATTAAATGATTCTAAGCATTATACAGTATTCTTCTCTTCATTAATATTAAAAGAGATCCAGTAGTTGTCATTAATGAATTCGGTCTTAAAGAGATTTTGTTTTTTGGAAATACTTAGAGTTCCTTTGAGAAATTTGATTCCTTCTTCTTTGTTGTCTCCTGATAATGTAGCTTGAAGCACTTCTAATATAATTGTACCATTTGTTTGATAAAATAGGAATTGACTGTGGAACCTTGTATTCTGTTACATGTATTATAAGAAATATTCTCTGTAATAAAGGTTCCTTGAACTGTTTCCTTAATCTCTTCTGCTTCTATCAGTTCTGATATATTCTGGTCTTCCATTTTAATTTCTTTAATTGATTGGATTTTCTCAGTTTTCATAGAAATTAGTTGAATATTTATTGGAATGTTATCTGTTTCCCTAGATTCTTTTATATCGTGACTTGCAGTATAATTTCCTACCTTGTTTATTAAGATGTTACATATCTTTTCTTCAAGTATAGGAGTTTCAAGGTCTTGTTTCTTGTCTTATCCCTTTTCATACAGAATAAGAATATATTTTCTTAATATCTGTTCATTTGCCAAGATTTCAGGATCTATATTTAATAGTGTAGTTAAGATATTGTCTAATATTGAGTTCACAGGAATTTCTCCTACAGAAATATATAGTTGGTCTCCTGTCATATGTCCTAGCTTATATTGAAGTATTTTTGTTCCTATAGTTCTTGTTGGGAATCATAGCTGGTAGCAACATTTCCTAATACTCTAAAGATTTCTTTACTCATGTCTTTTCAAAATTCTAATAATGTTTTGCTCTTTTTGAGTTATATTATTATGGATGGTGAATAAACTATTATGTATATTAGATTGTTTTGATGTTTTGTTGTTTTTCTTTACACTGATCTGTAAATTGGATACTATATTGAGTTATATAATTGAATAATTTATATCAATATATGTTGTTTTTTCATGGGTTTCAATTTTAATGCTGATCCTGTTTATCTACATGTGTATTACTTGTTTATTACTCTTGATATGGTCCGATTGACACGTATTACTTCTTTGTGATGTGTTAACATGTCTTAAATTGTTGTTTTGTTATGACTAAATTATATTCACTTTTACGTGTTCATGTTTATGTAATGTGAGTTTGATAGATCAGTTGTTGTGATTGTTTATTACTGATCTTTACTGTTTGATCCAAGAGATCTGGACATTCTTCTAGATTTTTGGAGCCTGACTTTGAACTGATTTATTAGTTTAAATTATTGCTTTTGAAACTTCTCTTAGTACCTAGAAAGGTGTTAACCTGCACTGACCTGGTTAAGAGCTCAGTGAAGTTGATGTTGAATCTCAAGAAGCCTACTGTAAATCAGTTTGTCCTTGTTTTCTCTTCTTCCTTAAGCAAAACAAGAGTATAAGGATATTGTTATAAACTAGTATCTAATATTGTTTCTTCCTTGTTGTCAAGAGTCATATGTATATTGTGAGGAGGGGGGTTGTTGCTATTGTTATTTCTCCTTAGGGTTGTTTCTTGTGAAAAGATTTTTTCTTTATAAAATTACTATAAAAGGAAATTTTCTAAAATTTTGAGGATCAGCAAAAAGAGTTTTTTTTTCTCCATAGATTTTATATATATATATATATATATATATATATATTTTAACCCACAGTCAGGTCAACATGGTATGTCTTTATTGTATATATGTTAGGTATTTACAAATTGTTGTGACTTTTATATACTGACTCACTCGTTATCAAAAAAACTATTTCTCTAAATATAACCTAGGAAATAATATTTTGCTCCTTTACTAATTTGGATAATTCCTCTAATTAATAAAATCATTGCCTATAGATTATTACTGTAAATCATTCTAAGTTCTATCTGCAGTTAAAAACCAAATTACTTTATTCCATAACAAATCCAATCCTTAATAATTGCTGTATATTTCTTTCTTTCTATTTCTTTGATGTCCTTCAAATTTGAATCCTCTGGAGATAACAGCAATTCTTTTTGGTCCTGTTCAATCTAATCGTCAGGTCTAGGTTTGGGTCTCTTGTTTCTTTTATTCTTTTCTGTAATATTATGCTTCTTTTCGAATTCTACAACTTTGGCACAGTAAATATTCCAGATCTCCTTTTTAAAATTTGCTCTCATCTTCTGACAGAGTTTATCAATTATACCTTGTGTGTTTGCTGGTAGGATCTTGAGCTACTCTTTGAGATACTTCTTCAAGGAAGTGGTCTTGCTTTCTTCTATATAACCACAGATGGTATTTAAAAGACCTCTATCAGATTTCTGAATCTCTTCTAACCATTTGTCTATCCAATTACTTATTTTAGAATGAACTTCTTTCTTTTTTTTATTTCTTTATTAATGTGTTTATTGATCTTTTCATTTGCTTTCTGCTATAAGTTCTTTTGAATTTCCCTAGTGACTGAGCATTCAAAAAGATTTCTAGTGTCTCTTTATAAAGTTTACATATTGAACAAGTGGTTGTGATATACCATCTGGTTTTCTCTTCTTAAGTATCTGTAGGACTAGAAGTTCATTGTGAATTAAGTTGGTTAGGAAACTTTTGTCTTTATTGGTTTTGAAAGAGATATCGAAGGTATTGGTCAGATTGAACTGGTTCCAGAAGGTTGGCCAGTCTATAATTTTATCATTTCGGATCCAAAGATCCTAGATCCATTTCTGTGTTATCCAGTCTAGTTCAATCCTTTTTTTATTGAACATTTTAACGAAGTTTCTGATATCAATTTCTATTGTGTATTCACTCCATTCTAGTAGTTGATGCCAAGTTATTGGGTTCTTCTACCTGACCTGTTTGGCAAGTAAGTCTACTTGATTGTTGAATCTGTTGGTTCTATGGCTTTAACCTTTAGGATTTCTAAATCCAGGTCTTTTTTCTTTACTAGATCCTTGATCTTATTCCAAAGTGGCCAGTTGGTGATCTTTGTCTATCTTCTTGTAGATATCTCTATTTGTGGGTAGATAAATTTCTATACTTTGACTGCAGAGTTACAATCAGTATAAATTTTAACTATTATATTTCTGAAAACTGTATACAGTGCAGTGAGAATAGCTAGTATTTCAGCCCTGGTTACAGATGGCCATATGGATGCTCCTGCTAAAAACTATTTAACTATTTTGTCTTTCTCTATTATAATCCAAGCTAAATCCATTTCAACTTCACAATCTGTCATTCCTTTTTTATAAGAGCCATCTGTATAGAACGTAAACTAATTAGCCATATTTCTTTTGAGAGCTTTATCATCTCTTCAAGTTTACTAAAGTTGGAAGACCATTTTTCTTCTATAGAATAATCCAGATTGCTGTTATTTTGGATCTTGTATAACAATGAGTCATAGAAAATTTACCATAATAATGGAGAGATCGTTTCTCCTTGATCTATCCCATCTCCTGCCATTATTGGATTAGATAGTCTATTGGAAAGAATAATACTACAGCTTTTATCTTTGAAGAGGTCTATTATGAGCTTCTTAATAGATGTAGGAATTTGAATCCGATCTATAACCTTTTTAAGCATGTATAGTGATATTGTGTCATATGCCTTTGCAGTATCTTGAAATAGGATCCATAGTTCTTTTTTCTTTTCTCTAGCCTCTTCACAAATGTTGTTTAGCAAGTGAATAGGTTCTGCTATACTTTTTCCTTGTAATCCAGTGAAGTTTGATTCTTTTAAGATTTTATATTGCTTATAAATAGTTAATAGTCAGTTTGTAAGAATCTTAATAAAGAATTTTCAAGCTGTTTCTAAAAGAACAATGGGTCTTGTATTGCTTAGATCATATTTCCAAGGCTTGGGTTTGGGAATGGGATAGATATTACTGCTTTTCCATTTCTTAGGTACTTGACCTATACTTAAAACTTTATTAAAAAGAAGACATAAAGTTCTTTTTCCTTTAATTCCTAGATGTTTGAGCATTTCGTAGCTGATATATGAGGAGTCAGCAGCCTTGTTATTTGAAAGAGATTGCAGAGTAGCTTCGAGCTCTTCTACTTTGATTTTTTCTGTTAAAGGTGAAAACATGTTGAGTTGATTCATTCTTTAGCTTGATATTTTTTTTTTCAGAAGGGATCTAGATTCTCGAAGTTGATATTTTTCTTTTTGAATGCCTTTTTGTGATATTCTTCAACCTTGCTTCTGATGGCTTGAGAGTTAGTAGCAATGTATCCTTTCCCTTCTTGATTCTTGATTAGCACCCGATCTAATATGATTCTTAGTTTTTTGTAATTTAAGACTAAGCCCAAATTCGCTTCTGATTGGATCTAAGATCATCACATCTGTTATTCAGAGCCTCCTTAATTTGATTTCTAATATGAAGACTTTCTTTTTTCTTGCATATCATTCTGAGGGTGTGTTCTATTTTAGTGATTTTCCTCAATTGTTCTGGAATCTCTTTTTGCGACTGGGGAGGTGTTAGTTCTTTATCAAGGGATTCATAAGTACCTTGTAGATTCTGAATGGTCTTCTCTATATTTTTCATATCTTCTATAGTTTTCATATCCCAGTTAACTTGGATTTTCTTTAGAAGAAAGTGGATCTTGTTGGCTTCTCTGTAGACTTCAAAATCCTTCTTTGGGATTACTGATCCTATCTTAACTTTTTTTTTTCTGTTGGAAGTAGAATATACTCTTTTCTTCTTGAATCATCTGTATGCACCCTTAATAATTATGGTTTCAAGTTCTTGCCAGATCTTTTTGAGTTCTTGAGGGCTGTTCTTAGTTTCATGCCAAGAGGCTTGTGCATCAATTTCTGGAAGCTTGCATTCTATCCAGAGTTTGAATTTCTTCCATTGTACCATAGTGGAGTTGTATGGATCTGATATTTTTTTACCTTTTGTTCTATTTTGTTTTTGTACCTGATTTTTGAGCAGATTATTTGTTATCATTCTTATTAATAACAAGGTATGATCACTACTCAATAGTGTTTCCACTGAAATATTTTTGAACTTGTTTATGTTGTTTAGGCTAATTTCTGGTGGTATCCAGATATAATCTATTCTGCTGTGTACCGAGCTATTTGCCCATGTAAAGGTATTATTTCCTTCTTCTTTCCAGGAGTTTTGGACATCTATATAATTTCAGTCTTCTAGAAAGCTGAAGAGACCTATTTCAGATTTTCTATATTTTGAGACTGTTTTGTCTGTGGGTGGTGATCGATCCACTATTGGATTGATAACTGCATTAAAGTCACCCATTATTATGACTTTAAAATGGTTTCTTTGCTTATCTAGGATCTTGGGTTGAAGTAGCTGTTGTAGTTGTTTACTTTTAGCTTTCCCAGATGGCAAGTACACTTGGTAGATATAGAGTTTGCTTTTTGTTGATATAAAGTTGTCTCCTATTATATGTCCTTCTATTCTCTCAATTAATTTCAGCTTTTTCTCGATATTTTTTCTAATGAGAAACTCTACTTCAGACCCTCTGGATTTTTTATTATTACAACTGTGAAAGAATTTATATATTTGCTATAGATTAAAAGCAAAGTCTGCTGTTTCTTCTGTTAGCTTAGTTTCACAGATCCCTAGGATATCTATATTGAGATCTTATTTTAGTCTAAATAGTCTTTGTTGCTCAAGACTAGTATTAATATCTCTAACATTATGTATTTCAATAGTAATAGTATCATCTATTGTGGCGTTGTCAATGGTATAGTTCTTATACAGTATTCATTCTTTGTCTAGTTTATAATAGTATTCTTTTTGATCATACAAATTAAGTCGTTAAGTGATGTGGTATATGTTGTATTGGGAAGGGTTGTATCAGTTTCTATTATTGTTTCTATGGTCACTTCTTTCTTCCAGGATAAGCTTGATTCCTCTTGTGGGTTAGACTCTCTCCTGGTATACCTTGATTAAACTGGTGCTTTTTAGGAGCAATTATTCTATCACTTTCCTCTTACCCTATTCTGGTTACCTGTTTTCTCCTCGATTATATTTATTCTGGTATTTAATCACTTGAAATTATTCGGGATCTGACATAGGGGATCTTGATTACTATAACTTTCTGGATAAGGGCTTTGCAATTTATTATGCAAACTTCTTCTTCTGTTACAATGATTGATTGGCTCTCTATTACTACTAGTAGCAGAGCATCTAGGGGTGTCTGACATCCCAGCCATATAGTTGCTGCCTTGAAGGTTGTATCTGCTTCTTTTGCCTTTATTCCAGGATCTGTCCTTTTCTGCAAGTTGTTTTTAAATGAAACTTTTACTTCTGATTCTGACTCATTTTTTGTATTTTTGTAGTGATTGTATCTTTGATTTATCAGTTCTCTATTGCTTCCTGTTGCAGAATGTCTACTGGGTCTATTGATTTCTTGTTATATCCTTTTGTTATGGTTATATTTAATTCACCTTTGGTTTAGTTGACTCTGATTTCCATTAGAGGTAGAGATAGATTTTATTGATTTAGTGTCAGATAGTATATCTATGGCTAGATCCTCATTTATTTCTACTTTTCTATGTTCATGTCTTGCTCTTAGGCTTTTACTTACTCTTTTAGATTTCTTTTTTTCTAAGTTAGTAGAGTACTTAGCACTCCAAGAAAGATACAATCCTTGTAAGAAAATATATTGTTTACATACATTATCTCTATCTTTTTTTGTTGCAAAACAGACTACTGTAAAGTTCTGTTTTCTTAGTGTAAAGGGGTCTTTAGATATGTAACATGCTTTTGCTTGAGTCCCATTTAATGCCCTAGCTACCAAACTAGTATATATTTTGTTTGTACCCAAAAGTCGTACTGAGTTATAGTTTCTCTCAACCAAAATATCATTAATTTCTTTATTGCTTAATTCTGATTTTGAGAAAATAGCTCTTGACATTTCTATGCCGATTGGAGTCATCCATTTTGCTTCTGGATCAAGGTTAAGATATTTGTGTCACTTGATATATACCTTAATCCTAGGTTTGATATTTACCTTATATATATAGATGTTTTGAACCTCTCTATATCTTTTAAGATGTTCAGCTATATAATGTTTGCTTACTTTTTGATCTATATCAATTAGGCAAATGTGCCAGATAGGAGTATTTTCTTCAGGTTTAATTTCATGAAAGATTTTTTTATTTAGATCTCTTCTAGTTTTGTGTGTATTGTTCATGGCTTGTGGATTTATTTGTTGAATAGTAAAGTTGTCTTCTTTTCAGTTTGTTTCTTCTATATATTTTAGGACATCTTCTTCCTTTTGTATTTAAAAGATTGGCTATTCATTTCCATTAATGAATTCCTTCTTCAGGAGGTTTTTTTTTTCTTGTGACAATTTTAGTATATTGTTTAAGTAAGCTTTGGTTTCCTTTTCAAACTCTCCTGGGATGTTAGCAGTCATCACTCCAAGTCTGTAGTTTTCTTTTTTCTTTATGAAATATGGGTTTGTTGATAGGACCAGTTCCCTGTTTCCAGTAGCATATGAGCTGTGTTTACTTATTAATTTTTTCTTAAAGTCTTAAAAAATCTAACTCTTCTTGTTCTTGGGTACAGGTCATTGTGTTTCATTATCTATCATTGATTTATTGTCTATATGTTCGATAATATCTATTGATTGAGATTTGAATCTTTGTATTTCTTCTGGATTTTTGATAATTTCTAAAAATCTATCTTCTATATAGGTTGAAAAAGATCTTCTTTATTGCCTTTTCCCAGTTGCCAATGATATAGTAGGTGTTAAGTTAAGATCCGTTCTTTGTGAAAGATTGTTTCATTAATTCCCAATATCTTGGCAATAATACTGTCTAAGACTATATATGTTTCAGGTGATGCAGCTACTTCTTCATTAGATTTAATTTCTCTTTGTTGTAGCAGTTGTTGGGAGGCCTATAGCTTTGAATGCTCATTATGTTTTTGTGAAAGTTTGACTAAGATATCAACTATGTTCTTTTTTCTTTTGTTTATTATTTGTAATATTTGTTAAGCTCTATTCATACTTGCTATTGTATTATTTATATCATATCACATGTTTTATTATTGGATCTACTGTTTTGACGGATTTACTTTTGTTTACTTGTTTCCAAATATGTTGTTTTGGTGTCAAACTTTTAAGTTTATCTATTATTGTTATATTTTGATTGATCAATATGAAGTAAATATGTAATTTACTGGTTATTTACTTGTTTTTTGTTTGGTATTGATCTATTGTTATTATTTTGTTAATCCGTGTGGGGTAACTGGTTGTATAGAATACAACTTTGTTGATGAGTTTTGGACATTGTTGTATTAAGATGCGTCACGTAAATATTGTTTTTGTTTGAGTATACTGTAAGAACATGTACATTTTTCATTATATATCTATTGTTTATGTGTTACAACTGTTTTACTATTTATGTTCTCTAGCTGTTGCTCTTAGATTCCTGATGTCCTCTTGGGTCTTTGTGACTTTTGAGTTTTAACTGATTTACCAGTTAAAACTATTATATTGTAAAGGTTCCTTCTAATGTCTAAAAAGATGTTAATCTGCATTGGCCTAGTTAGAAGCTACGAGAGGTGATGTTGGGTTCTTTGGCCTTACTGTGATTCAGATTTTCTTTCTTGTCTTTCTTCTTCTCAAAAATTTTAATAAAGTGTAATACTGTTATAAAAAGTATGTACTTCTCTATCTGGTGACTTGTTTGTAAGCCTTATATGTGTCTTTTTGAGAAGGGTTGTGTAGTTGTTAGCTCTTGTAGGTGCTGTTGAGTCGGGTTTAGTGTGTCTTGTTCTTTTTTCCAAAAATTACCAAAAAAGGAAATTTTTAAGAAAAAGGAGGATTAGCGGAAAAAGTTTTTTTTTTAGTTACTATTAATAACTTTAATCCCTATTCAATAAAATTTTATATGGGAATTAATAAATAAGTAATTAGAGAATTAAATAGAAGAGAATAAGCAAGATTCTTAGGAATTTGAACAAATAATCAGAAAACTGCAATAAACTCAAAAAAAAAGAATTAAAAGAAATTACAATCATTATTAGAACTCTCAAAAAAAAAGAAGATAATTGATAAGTAAGCCTTTATGTACTAAATAGAATATTTATTTCAAGAATAGAGTTCAGAATACAGTATAGTATATTGTCTTAAAAATATGCAATAACTTAACAATAGTATATTGCAAACTTTTTAACAACAAAATAATTTTATGCAAATCTATTCCTAATAGTGTAATCTATTATCTAAAAATATATAATCACAAAAGTATATGGATACTTCAAAAGAAAACCAAATTATAGGACTCTGTAATAGAATAAATGATTAAGATTCAATAGGGCCCACTATAATCATTAGATTGAAACAAGCATAGATTAAACATTGGAAGTCGTACAATCTTCTTTTATGCAAATCCCTATATTATTTTAATAATAAAAAAAATTTTACATTACAAATACTAAAGCTAGCCAAGAACTTGGGATTGATATTTCAAAATTGAAAGTAAAATGATATTTTCAAATAGATCAAAGGCAACAGTTCAATTTAAAAATATATAATACCTGAAGAATATAGAAAGACAATACCATATTTATGAAATAATAGATTAATATATATAGATCAACTAATAAGTTTAAATTCCATAGAATTTAGAAAGTGAAGAATGGTTCAATTTAATTAAAACACAAGCAAGGGTTTAATTTTAGGATGATATAATATCCTGCAAAAAATTATAACCAAAGAAAGTATAGAAGTTTTTATAAAATTTTGGAAAAAGGAATAAGAAGAAAAACAAATATCAAAATATAGTAAACCTAGATTTAATAGAAATAAAATAAAAAGAACTTGAGTAGTTACTTAGAAAGAAAGTCAATAAATAGTATTAAAAA
Source organism: Acaulospora colombiana (assembly GCA_910592055.1). Classification (NCBI taxonomy): domain Eukaryota; kingdom Fungi; phylum Glomeromycota; class Glomeromycetes; order Diversisporales; family Acaulosporaceae; genus Acaulospora; species Acaulospora colombiana. The sequence continues at coordinate 14,139 of CAJVPT010002940.1, forward strand.
AACCAATCCAAGAAAACAGTCAAGATAAAACCATAATTTGTCACTTTAATCATTAATAAACAAAAAATGATCCAGAAATAGGTCTAATTAAATGTTCAGGATATTCTCTAAATAATAGAAATAAAAATAAATATATTACAAAAATAGAAGCAGAGATGATCTACACTATTCCATTTCTAAACTACTAAAAAAATATCAAGAGAACATAATTACTGAAATTTTCTGTTTTTTATTTGAGCTTGATAGAATAAAAATGACAAGTATAACTCCAGAAACTCAAGATTCAAGAAATGATCAAATTGAAAAAATAGAACAGGTATTAATAGGAGACTGGGAATATGAAATATTTAAAGACAATGTTAAATAAAAAATATATCAAAATTACATATTCAAAATTTTTCAATGTAATTAAGGATTACAAAAGAAGCTAACCTTTTACTCTAATGAATTCTTGATCAACTATGAAAATGAAAATGCAAGAATGAGAGTAGTATGAATATAAATTTAAAAAGTTAAAAAAAAAAAATAAATTCCAAACAGGAGTAAAAAACTAGTTCTTATTTATAAGAATAGAATTGGTAGTATTAGTTACAATAGTTTTAGTAGCTTCTATAGATAATATAGTAAAGATCTTTACTAATAGCCAAGTTTGTATCTTCAAATAAAAAAAGTTTAAGAAAGAAAATTTCAAAATAATATACAAAAGATGGATAAAAAAAAAATTGATTATTATAGACAAGAATACTAGATCTTATAAAAAAAAAGTATATTTAACTGATTTTAATCAAAGTCAAAGTCTACTTTAATAATTCATTGAATAAAAAAGTAGACTGATTGATTAAAGAGGCATTAAAGTCTCCAACAATAAAGTAAAATAGTTTCAAATCAATCTAGATATCTATTGAAATATTATATCAAAAGTACATTAGGAAATTTTTTGGATGGAGATCTCCGGAGATCTCCACCATAAAAAAAGTTTTTGAAAATTTTTGAAAAAATCTCCGGAAATCTTCAAAAATCTTCGAAAAATTTTTATAAGGAAAAATTTTTATAATAAAAAACTCTGAAGTTTTTTCATAATGAAAATTTTTAAAAATATATGAAAATTTATAATGTATTAAAATAAATATTTATTATTTTTATCAAATCTTAGAATTAATCAATAAAGTATTGTTCAACCATGACCAATCAAAATTTTAATTTATCAATATTTTGATGATTATATTTTCAAAGCAAAGTACTTCATTTTTTAAGCAAGCTAATAATATTTATAACCATGAAGTCATTTTCGAATAGTGACGAAGATTTGCATGTAGTCATAAAGTGACATAATTTCTTGGGATTTGTATTATATAAGTCTTTAAAATTCTTCACAATTTTCTTAATGTCAATGTCAAATAAAAAACAAGAAACACATAACATGTTTCAAAACATTATTTCAGGTAAAACTTCTGATAAAAAAGAAAAACATAATATAAGTTCTTTGCAGGCCTCCGAAAAGACATCAAGTTCTTCGAAGTCTCATGGTCATATTAAAATCCTGAAAAAAACACATCCGCTCAATATAGATAAAGACGTTTCCACAAGCATTCATGAACCTCCGGAAGTATTCACGAAACTACATCACGTCTGGCTTGGATGTATGAAGGAACTTCAGGTATATTAAAAGAACATAGCAAATATAGAAATAAATACTAACTATTTGTTTAGATCATGATAGGTTTCTTGAGAGAATTTTGGAGTCCAATGAAGCTCTCTACAAAAAAATGGAACAGTTGCTAGAATGGCAAAAAAGTGTAGAGAATAAGATCACCCACCTCGAAAATGAAATTTACGCAAGTACATATTTAATTACCGAACAAGAATTTATTGACGTAAGTTATAAGTTAAAGATCTTCAGAAAACTTCAATAATATTTTTGATATTTTATTAGAAGGCAGTCAAGGGAATTGCGAAAGAATTATTTAAAGAAAAAATATACATGGAATCTGAAGACTTTCACAAGCAAACCGAGGAATTTTTTAAGAGGGAACATTCTAAGTTCTATGAAGAACTTTCAAGAAAATGATGAAAAACATACTATTAAAAGTATATTCGTCAAGAAGTAAGTTCAATAAATCATATGTATTTATTTTAAATTATTAATGCTCTAATTTTATTTAATAACTCATCAAG
>CAJVPT010002941.1:0-16308 GCA_910592055.1 Acaulospora colombiana
TGATTCGAATGAAACCTTCTGGAATTTTGATTCTTTTCATGGCCTTGACTAGCATATTTAGACTGATTGTATCATATACTTTTACTATATCTTAGAAAAGAATCCATAACTTCTTTTTGTTTTCTCTTGCTTCCTCACAGATATTATTAAGAATTTGTATTGGTTCAGCCATACTTTCTCCTGGTAATCCTGTATAGTTAGGTCCTCTCAAGATATTATTGCTCTTATAGATATTTTCTAATCTATTTGTGAGAATCTTAGTGAAACATTTTCGTGTAGCTTCTAGTAGTACTATTGGGCTTGTGTAGGTGAGCTCATACTCCTATGACTTTGGTTTTGCTATTAGATAAATGTGACTTTGCTTCCATCCATATAGTGTGACCTCTCATTTTAAAAAACAGTTCAGTATCTTTTTCAGGTTAAGTTTTCCTTTTGAATATAATCTTTTTAATATTTCATAACTAATTTGTGATTTTCCTGGGGCTTTATTATTTGGAAGTGCTCAAAGTGTTTTATCTAATTCTTCTTGAGAAATCAGTTTTAAGAGATTCCTATACCATTTTTTTTTAATATAGCTTCTGGGACTGTATTTTTCTTTCCAGTCTTTTATTAAACTATTGAAGTCAGCATTTCGTATTCTGAATGCTTCCTGATGATATTGTCTTATCTCTTTTTTAATATTATCCTTTCTAGTTGTTATATAGTCATTTTTTTCATTTTTGACTTTGACTCTGTCCAAAACTATTTTAATTTGTTTCCTATTGATCAAAGAGTTTACCATTCTTTTTTGATTATTTTGCAAATTATTACACCTTTGTTTCAGGGCCTTTTTAATAACATCTTTGTCTGTCTTGCCTCTATATTCTGGTAGGTTAACTTTAGGCCTTCTATTTCATCACTTATTTCTTTTTTTAAAAGTGACCATGGTATATTTAAAATACTATATTGAATACAATAGTTTTCAATTTGTTGATTGGAGGTATGTGCTGTATTATGTTTCTTAATCACTACACTAAGGATCTGTAGCTTGTTTTGTTCTTGTGAGGTTTGTACTTTCTTGAGAAATGTTTTAAGTTGAAGAGCTCATTTATATTCGATATATTCTGGGTCATGTTTACAATGTTTTTCTTGGATAGTGGATATCTTCTTACTGGCCAGCTTATTGTATACTGCTTTATATATTTGTTCTTCGAAGACTCTCCATATTGTATTTACATAAGTTTCTCTTTTACCCTCTTCTGGTTCTTCTTTTAATAAAGGCTTCAGAATTATTCGAAACTTATGGTTTACACTTTTTTAAATACTTGCCATTGTTTTACTATTGATTTTTTAATATCGATTTTCCTTTCATTTTTTATAGTGGATTAGTTGATATCATCTCTTGAAAACATATTGTCATCATGTAATGTTATAGTGAGCATTGTGTGGTTACTGCCTGTTATTTTCTCTATACTTTGATTGTCAAAATGTAATAATGGAAATTTTGCTAAACTCTGTGATATCCATATAAAATCTATTTGGCTACTGCTAGTGGCATCCCATCTTGTTGAAGTTTTGTTCTTTCATTCCCATATTGCTTATATATCTATAAAATCCCATTCATCTAGAGAGTTAAATAGTTGGATTTCTGGATGCCAAGATGGTTTGAATATTGCCCTGGAAGTTGATGCTCTATCTTCTGTAGGGTTGTATGCAGTATTGAAGTCTTTCATAATTATTTTGTGAAAATTCTGTTTATGCTTTTCTTTGATGAAGTTTTGTACTTTCTCTTGTATTCTATTACTTTGTTGTTTGTCAGAGAAGATATAAATCTGGATAATGCATATCTTGTTTCTTTTCATAAGTATATTGACTGCTATCATGTGTCCTTCAGTCTCTTCTACCAATGCTATTTTCATTTTCAGACCTTTTCTTACCAGTAAGCTAACCCCTGTACCATAAGGAATGTTTTTGTTGATACTGTAAAGATGCTTATATCTCTTGATTTTGAAAAGCCCATTTTGCCTTTACTTTAATTAGCTTTGTTTCATATAGATCTATAATTTTAATACATTGTTTTAGCATTTCTTCTATAAGGTTATGTTGATTTGTTTTATCAATAATACCTCTGATATTGAGTGTTCCAATTTTTATTACTTTCTTTTTGATATCTATGTCTTCTTGGTTTTCATTTTTATTTTCTAGTGATATTTTTCTATTTATAAATACAGTTTTTTCTATTTGGAAAAAAGTCTCAAGGTCTTAATTATATTGCTGATCCTTCATATTAATTTGTTTCTCCTGTCATACTTTACCCTTATTAGTTTTTTGGATGTTGGGAATAGTGGGTGGATATTTCTTATCCTTCTGTGATTGAACTGGTGCTCCTTTTTAAGAATGATTGGCCCTTCGTCTAAGTGGGTCTTTTTCCAGTTTGTCAATCCTTTTGCCAAGTTTTTCAATTAATTTGTATAATTGAGATACTTCCGATTCTTGGCTTGAATTTGATCAGGAGCTTCTGGTTTTGCATCTAGTTGTTTGTCTCTCTTGTTGACTAGTGTTGATATTACTGTTTTCTTCTTCTTTTTGACTTTGCATCACTCTATATGACACATGAATTCTTCTTTTCCTTAAAGGTTCCTTATTGCTACCAGTGGCTGGTGGATCTGGTCTTGATGTACTTTTGTTAGTTCTTATATAGTAATTGCTACTTTTTTTAGTATCTATTGTTGTCATACTCTGGTATTCCATCTCAGTATGATTATCTGTTTCCTTTCTGTAAATCTTATATCTCTGCTTTTATTATTTTTCAGTAGGATCATTCAAAATATCTGATTCATATTAGTTGTTTGAGTCAATAGATATTTTACATTGTTGCTGATAGTGATTTTTCGCATTCCATACTAGTCTTTGATTCTCAATAATGATTTGTTGCTGAAGTGCCTCTTTCAAGTCTTTCTTATTTTCAAAGTAAATTACTACATAAACTTCTGATATTAGAGTAATCTTATTTCTTGGTATGTAAGAGGCTTTTGCTTTTATCTGACTAAGTGATTCAGTTATCAGTTCTATAGATCTTCCTTTCACCCCATATAGTCTTAAGGAGTGACGTTTTCTTTCTTTGAGTATTTGAGTTACTTCTTGATCATCTAGCTCTTTTTGGGCTATTACTGATCTTACTTGATTGGCTTTAATCTTGAGTATCCAATGTTATTCCAATTTGGCATGCTCATGATGTGCAAAGAGATGAATTTTAAATCTTTTTTGATGATAAGCCATATGATATTCATAAATATTGACTACTTCTCCATATTCTTCCATCACCTTCCTAATTGATTGTTTATTATATTTGTATTCTGTATCTACCAACGTAATATACTTTGATCAGTTTTTTGCTAAAGGAAAGCTTTCTGGCTTGAAGAATCTTTTGTTTAAAGCATATTTTTAAAAGGCTGGATGTATACTCCTATCTTGATCCATTCTCTAAATGATGAAGTTTTTCTCTTCTTTTTTATTAATTGATTCTAAACATCATGCTGCATCCTCCTCTTCATCAATATAAAAAGTGATCCAGTGGTTGCCATTAATGAACTCAGTTTTGAAGGAATTTTGTCTCTTGGAAATACTTAGAGTTCCTTTAAAATATTTGATTCCTTCTTTTTTGTTGTCTCCAGGTAGTGTAGCTTGAAGCACTCCCAATTTGATTGTACCTGTTTATTTGATGAAGTAAGGATTGACTGTGGAACCTTGTATTCTGTTATATATATTGTAAGAAACATTCTCTGTAATATAGGTTCCTTGAACTGTTTCCTTAATTGCTTCTGCTTCTATCAGTTCTGATATATTCTGGTCTTCCATTTCAACTTTTTTAATTGGTTGGCTTTCCTCAGTTTCTATAGAAGTTAGTTAAATATCTATTGGAATTTTATCAATTCCTCTAAATTCTTTCATATCATGATTTGCAATATAATTTCCTGCCTTGTTTATTAAAATGTTACACATCTTTTCTTCAAGCATAGGAGCTTCGAGGTCTTGTTTCTTGCCTTGTCCCTTTTTCCACAGAGTAAGAATATATTTTCTTAACATCTATTCTTTTGCCAAGATTTTAGGTTCTATATTTAACAGAGTGACTAAGATATTGTCTAATATTAAGATTATGCGAATTGCTTCTATTGGGATAAGTAGTTGGTCTCCTGTTATATATCCTAGCTTGTGTTGTAGCATTTTTGTTTTTCATAGTTCTTGTTTGGGATTATAGCTAGTAGCAACATTTCCTAATACTTTAAAGATTTCTTGCTCATGTCTTTTCAAAATTCTAATAATATTTTGCTCTTTTTGAGTTATGTTGTCACATGAGGTAGATAAACTATTACATGTATTAGGTTGTTTTGATATTTTGTTATTTTTCTTTATGCTAATCTATAAATAAGGTACTATATTGGGTTATGTAATTGGATAATCTGTACCAATATATTGTTTCTTCATATGTTTCTGTCTTAATACTGATCCTGTTTATCTACACATATATTACTTGTTTATTGCTCTTGATATGGTCCAATTGATACATATTACTTTTTTGTGATGTGTTGACATGTCTTGAATTTGTTGTTTCATTATGACTAGATTATATTTACTTTTATGTATTCATGTTCATGTGACGTAAGTTGGATAGATCAGTTGTTGTGATTAATTACTACTGATCTTTACTGTTTGACCCAAGAGATCTGAACATCCTTCTAAGTTTTTGGAGCCTTGACTTTGAACTGATTTATCAATTTGAATTATTGCTTCTGAAACCTCTCTTAGTGCCTAAAAAGGTGTTAACCTGCACTAACCTGGCTAAGAGTTCTGTGAAGTTGATATTGGATCTCAAGAAGCTTATTGTGAATCAGTTTGTCCTTGCTTTCTCTTCTTCCTTAAGTAAAACAAGGATGTAAGGATATTATTATTGACTAGTATTATCTCTTTCTTATTGTCAGGAGTCAAGTGTATATTATAAGGGAGGAGTTGTTGCTATTGTTATCTCTCCTTGGGATTGTTTCTTGTAAGAAGGTTTTGTCTTTAAAAAATTATTATAAAAGAAAATTTTCTAAAATTTTGAGAATCAGTGGAAAGAGTTTTTTACGCAAATATCTTTTTAAATACTTTATTTTTTATATTTTTAAATTTATACATATACAAAAATTTTTTTTGTAAAATCTATAATTAGTCTAGATCATAGTTTATTAATTAATTGAAAATATACAGTAAGTAAATTTTTATTTAAGAAGTATAATATATACTATAATTAAACATTTCTATTAAATATAATAAACTTATTACAAACAATAATAGTCTTCAAGTTTAATTTTTGAACAATATTTTACTTTACAAGGGTTTTTGAGTAAATACTATAATTAAATTTATATTTGATCAATGTATCAAGTAGAATTGTTTTTAAAAGAACAATTTCCTAAAAAAAATTCAAGAAGCAGTTTATAATAATAAAGAAATAATTAAAAATAAATTTATCAAGAATTTCTTTAATCAATATTATATGGTATTTCACAAGAAATATGATTTACTCAAAACTTAAGTTTATTAATAAATTAAGAAAACTAGAACAATTTTGTTGGTTTAAAGTCAAAGAAAAAATATCCAATTTTCAAAAGTAAAATAAAATTATTTTTGCAAACTTATTTTACCTTTGAGTAAATTATTACTACTAACTATATATACTTGTAAAAATAAGTCACTTAGGTTACTTGAGCTTTTTAGATCTTCTGGATTACCTTTTTTTTTTTTTTTTATAAAAAACAGGACAGATTATTTTATTGAAGTTTTAATAGACAAGTATATTTATTCAAAGAGATTATATTTCAGATAAACTTTAAACCTATCTATAATTTAATAATAAAATATATTAATGATAATCCCTGCTATCTGTCAGATACAATTTCAAGAGGCTAGCATATTCGATGTGCCACTGATGTTTCATCCTTTAGAAAAGATAAGAGAAAAAAACAGGATGGGGTGTACTTAAAACTGTGATCATATATATAAAGTAGGTTCCAATGGACAAATTAACTATAAAAACCCTTGAAAAAATAGTTAATAGTAGTAAAAATATGTTTGAGAACCTGAACTAGCAGTGTAGGAAGGAGATGTGAGAATGATATATATGTGTTTCTTAGTTTTCAGATATTATTACTGCTATTTGTGAGTTCAAAAAGAAACTTGAGCTGATAGATGAGTTACCATGCAACTTATACAGGAGAAAGAGACTTTCACTTGAGTCCACACTATCCAATATTTCTACTGAATATGCTTGTCATTAATGCACTCGAAGTGATAGTATTGATGTGATACTCCATATTATTTTGTGATAACTCCCAGCAATATCCATATGCCAGCTTGTTGGTCATTTCAGATAGTATTATAAACTCCCAAATCAAGTATCAGTACCACTCAATTTAACTTTACCTAAGTTTGTCTCAGTACTGTAGGAAACTCTTCCATATTCCTTTGATGAAATTACTCTCCAGTCAGGTTCCAACTATATATAGGAGTGAACTACTCTTGCTAAACAGGAAGAGGGAATTCTTTAGGACAGTCATCTACTCAGTCAATTTAATGAGGAGAATAGTGGAAGGGAGCTCCTCTTAGTATGACTGGGTGATTGTTATATCTTCCAAGGTGGGAGGGATTCTATCTCTATGAGAGAAAGGGTTGGGGATAGTAGTGTATATATAGCTGTATAAGTTGATTCAATGTAGTATGTTCTACCTTGCCACAAGCTCTTTTTACTCTGATACAGTAAAGTTGAGAGACATTCGCTAGGCCTCTGTGTCCTAAGAGTTGAGCTAACTGGTCTATAGCTGTATGTTTCTTTCTCTTGCCTAATGAGAGCCAAAGACATAGTAGGAAGCAGTGTCTTGTATTCACCTGCATTAGACCCATGTGACTTAAGATGAACCCTAGGTTCTTATGGAGCTGAGAAAATGTATTCAATCATATGGAGTGATCAATAAGAGCTTGCTTATATTCTTGTATTGATGTGATTCTATTGGACCAATCAAATCATGAGAAACCTTGTGCTACTTAAAATTCAGGGTCAAACTGAGGTAGGCAAAATTCTCCAGAAATGACCAAGAAAGAGCACTATTAGAGCCACACTAGTGATAAAGAGAGTGAGTATAGTGCATTCACAATAGCTCTCTATATCAACCAAATGACTCTGTAATGTTTTTCTTTAGGAAGATAGGTGATAGAGTGACAGTCTTCTTCCTTTTAGAACTTTCTTTTTATATGTAGGAAAGATATGTTCATAACTATTAAGGTCACTAGTAGTCAAGTTTTTGTTTAAAGAGAATGTAGACAAGAGGGAAGGGATAAAAGTGATTCCTGAGAAACTTCTCAGGATGGGTTAAGGAGAGTGGTAAGACTATTGTTAACTAAAAAGCTAGAAAAGCTTTTTCATATATCTTTTTTGTATGTAGTCAAAGGAACATTAGAAAAAGTCATTCATTTTACTTCTAGGCTATCTAATCTATAATAAATTATATTTAATATTATATTTTATAAAATAATCTGTACTAATAATATTAAGTAAAAACTCTTTCCGCTGATCCACTATTTTTCTAAAAATTTTTTTTTTTTTTGATAATTGTTTAAAGAAAAAAGATAACACAACCCAAGCTCAGCAAATATAGTAAAGAGAAACACAACTACATCACCCACTTGAAGCAATACATAAAGCTCTATAAACAAGTCACCAAGAGAAGAGTACATAATAATAACATTAGTACTTTATCTATCAACTTTTGAGGGAAAGGGAAAACAAATATAAATCTGAATTATAGTAAGGCCAAGAGACTCAACATCAACTCCCCTAGCTTCCAACAAGGCCAGTGCAGATTTATATCTTTTTAAACATTAGAAAGAACCTGGCAATATAGTAATCTCAACTGATAAACTAGTTAAAACTCAAAATTTGCAAGACTCAAGAGGATGTTAGGAACCCAAGAGCAACAGCTAGAGATTATCAGTAATAACACATCACAATACATTGTAGCAGGCTAATCAGTGAGTCTGTCACTACTGACCAAAAGCTCATATAACCTGCAGATAGAAGAGTCCGTCCTTCTATCACACACACATAAAACAATACCAAAATCAAAACAGAGGTGTAAAAAGATTTGGGCAAGTCTCAAGGTAGTTTTTCCTAAAACTACTTATAATTTTCACTGTTATAATGATCTATCCAAAAGATTCGTCTTAAGATTCGTCATGAGAGTCATCATTTTATTAAGTCATTGAAAGAAGTTACATTTATACATTTTTACACATAGGGCTATTACATAATCACTATGGCTATTCTAGTATTATGTCATGTATAAATTGCCTCTGGGTCAGCTAATTTTCTATTACCTCAGCTCATAGTTTTTTATCTTTTTGACGCGAATGGATTGTTTGTGCATTCTTCTAGCTTGTAAGGAGTATAGTGATAGTCAGCAATTGATTGTTTCGTGTAAGCTTCGGTCGCATCATGATCGTCAGTCATGTGACCACGGCAAAAATTTTGAACTTTGTTTGACTTCTTTGGCCTTTAACAACATAAACAAATAGTACATAATACAAATACAAATATATTCCTTTAGACAATAGAAACATAACAATAGATTATATGATGTGTCTCTAAACAAATAAACAAGCTCAACACATATTCTAATTAATCACAAAACACATCCTTTACATCCAGTTTACCTCTTAATAGATCTAGCACATGTGTTACTAAAATCAACAAATAAATAGATAAACAATCTGTAACTCATGTTTATATTACAATTGATCTACTGCATAACAGACAGATTAGGGAACCCCCAGTAATACTATCTGAATAAGTAAACAAATAAACAAAGTTAATCTGCAAAGTATAACTCATCTAATAATTACATGACAAAGCCAACATGGATAGGGTACAACGTATTCTTCATATAGTAAATAAAAGGGAGGAGAACATCTTGAATATCTTAATTAAGCTTTCAATAAAGCATGACAAAACCTCAGAACTATAGGCATCCTAACAATTGATAAGGAAAAAAGAAGGAGATTCAAAAGAAGAAACAACTACTGCACTAAAGACTTTTACTATCCTAGATAGTATTATTGCTAACATCCTAGGAATAGACAAAGCAACATTCCATAAAGAATGGATCCTTACTCAACATATCCTATATCTCTGGTAATAAGGAAAAGGAAAAGAAGAAGATCTTCTACAGCCCTATATAAAAGACAAATTCATAGAAATTATCAAGAATGCAAGTAATCTATAGGAGTCAAAAAGTCAACTGATGGAGATCACAGAACATGTAGATACTGAGTCAACAATAGATAATAAAATCATAATGACTGGTGTTTATGAACAAGAAAAGGCTGAAATACAAAGGCTTCAAGAGAAAATAAAAGGCAACAACATCAGTAATTATAGCTTATATGATATAAGAAACAGGGACTTCGCTTTATCGACAAATCCATATTTTATAAGAAGAGAAGAAATATATAGAGTCAGTGCCATGATGGCCAATATTCCAAAAGAAATAGAAGAAGAAGCCAAGACCTATCTAAGCAATATCCTGAAACTACTACAGAAAAAAAGACACCTCTTAAAGAAAGAATTTATCAATGGAAATAAATAATTTATCTTTTGGGTACAAGAAGAAGAGAATGTTCTAAAATGCATAGAAGAGATAAACCATAAAGAGGATAATTTTATTATTCAACAAATAACTCCTCATACTTTATGTTTTTACCTACACAACCAAAAGAGAGAAAAACAAAAAATCTTTCAGAAATTCAAAGAAGAAAATAGATCTGATATATAGCATGTCAATCTAATAGATTTAGATTAGAAGGTTTCCAGAAGTTATATAGTCGAATATCTCAAGAAATATGGAACAGTTCAAAACATCTATATCTATAAGATCAAGACAAAAACTAGAGCCAAGGCCTATTTCAAGCTTCATAAATATATTAAATGGGATCTTACAGAAGCATGGAAAACACCTATAGGTATTGAAATATCCAGAGCCATCTTTATTAAATCAGAGTTGACTGATGAAGAGATAAATGCCACTCTAATCGAGAGAAATATCAACTTAGCTAGACTATTGGATACAAACAGAACATATACCAGCTTGATAGCAAGAGCTCTATATGGTATTCAGGCAAAAGCATGTTATACTCCCAAAAACCCTTATACATTAAAGAAACAAAACTTTACAGTTGTCTGTTTCATGACAAAAGAGGATAGGGACAAGGCATGCAAACAATATATTTTCCTACAAGGTTTAAGACTGTCCTGGAGCATGAAGAATTCTCGCAATAGAGAAAATATTAGCCCTATAAGTGAAAAAAGGAAATCATACTATCAAAGATCTCAAAAAATCAATATAGATAATGACTCAACTTTAGATTCACTATCAGGCTATAAATTTACAAGATCCTCTTTCTCCTTCTCTTATCGTCAACCCTACATTATAAAACCTATATACTTTAGAAATTAAAGACAAATAAAATAAAGATATAATATTAATATAAGGCAGAAGAATTATAGAACAACTAGATATCCTGCTACAAGTAATAATAGAGAGCCAATAAGAAGACAAAGAACTCACCAGCAGAATATTAGCAGTAAGGATATCAGATTAGAGGCAAAAGACAATAAAGACCCTCTGCAGCTCAACCTTGAAAAACTGAGTGGTAGAATAAATAGACTTAAAGAACAAACAACCCCAAACAAGATAAATAGAGATAGAAGAGAAGCCAATTGCTCCTAACATGGTGCAACAAATAATCCAAAGAGACAAGAGATGAACATATCTGCTTCATTCTCAACAACAACTAACAACAAAAGCAAAGAACAAATACAAAACAAAAAGGTTTTATTAGAACAATATGATAATTTAGATCTAACAACATTCTTACAAAAGAAATGTAATATTTTTCTCAACAAAAAAATAAAAAACATAATAATAGAAAAGGAACAGGAAGAAATGGGAAACATACAAAAAAGGATAATTAGGATAGAACACACAATATCAGAGACATCATAGATAAGACAAATCAAAGAAGACTGATTGAAGAAATTACAGAACAAGGAATAGGTATAATGGATTTATGTGAAACAAAACTTATCCAAGCTAATATCAAATGGGCTTTCGCCAAACAAAGAGCCTACAAACACTTCCACTACATCAATCCTGACACACCCTTTAGAGCAGAAATTAGACTTCTTATCAGAAGAGATCTAAAGAAAAAGGTTGCATCAATTAAAAAAGAAGATGGATATATTATAACTGCTAACTTGTTGATAAAAAAGATTTGTATTATATGGATCTATATTCCATCAGATAAGCAAAGGTACAAAAAAGTATAGGAAAAAATAATCAGTCTTAGCAAATCAAACTATAGAAAAGACTTTTACACAATTATAATAGAAGACTGTAATGCTACTTGCAATCCATTGGAAGATAGAATCTTATCTTTTAAAGCAAAATTCAAATCCTTTTGACATCCTAAAATCCCACTGTTTGATTTTCTTAATGAGTAGGGGTTTATAGATACACAAGCCATATGGGAAGAAAAAAACAAGACTTTTACAAGATGGGATGTAACAAGCAGTAGTAGAATTGACTATATTTAGATATCACAAAGCTTATCAAGATATTCAATACTATGATTTGATAATGAAGAGATAAAAAAAGTCACAGGAAATGATCACATCATGATTTCTATAACTTTATATAACAATAATCTCTTTATACAAAGTAACATCATAAAGTCTTCTAAACAACAATTAAGATGAATAGATATTAAGGAAACATCTCCAGAACAATGGCAGACCTTTTGTGAAAACTTAGATCAAAAGTTCAAGACAATATTAGAATTCCTACTTAAAGAAGAATCCAATGAAAATAAAAGAGAAAACCAAGCAAACAAGATCAGGAAAATCTTCAAAATACAAATCTGCAAAACAACCTTTAACAAGCTCACAATTAAGAAACTAATTACACACAAAGAAAAACCTAAATATAGATATAGTTCAGAATTCATTACATACAGAAAAACCTACAGCTAAAAAAGCTCTTCAAGAAGGCTGAAGTATCAAGAGAAATAGCCAAACCACAGATCCTCAGTTTGGCAATAAAGAAACATAACACAATATATAGTCCTAACTATCAGATCGAAAACCATTATATCCAATATAACATTTTCAATATGCCCTGGTCGTTATTGAAAAAGGATATCTAGGATGCAATAGAGGGATTAAATTTATCAGTCAAAAGATTGAAGCCAAGAAAACAAGAGACACAATTAAGGCTACTTTGGAACAATGATGTGATGACTTAAAATTCAATCAAAGAAGAATGATAAGCTCCCTAACAAACAAAACAAGAAGCAAAATTGCACTGGACATAGTTAAGGTCACACAGAATGATATAGAATACATAACAACCAAAACAAGCGAAATAGAGAAAAAACTAAGGCAATACCATCTAGAAGCATTTAAAAAAAGAAATGCCAATTTCAATAGCCTCACAGAAGATTGGAAAGAGGAGTATAGATTCAAGAATTATATCAAGGACCTATGGTATAAAGATCTCCTCAAGCCAATCTCACAAGAAAAATTAGATGAAATATTTTGAACACTTCCAAGCAACAAGGAACCAGGATGGTCATAAATTAACTATGAAATGTTTAAGAAACTAAGTCAGAAGGAAAAAGAAACCTTGAGAAAAATATTAAATAACTTCTTGAAATGGAAGGTAACCCCCACTTGCTAGAAATAGAGCTATATATATCCCATAGCCAAACCAAAACTGTGGGAGTGTGAGCTAATAAACACAAGACCAATAGTTCTGTTGAAAGTCACAAGAAAGTGTTTTACAAAAATCCCTACTAATAGGATGGGAAATATCTGTAAAGTCAATAATATCCTCAAAGATTCCAACTTTGTGAATCTCACTGGAGAAAGTACATTAGAACCAATCCAAATCCTCAACAACATCTGCAAAGGTACAAGAAAAAATAAAAAGGAATTGTAAATATTTTTTCAAGATACTGCTAAAGCCTATGACCCAATTAGTTTGGATATGCTAATTAAAGCAATAGAAAACATCAAAATATCAAAAAGTTTTATCAAAATTATACTGAGCCTATTTCAAGATAAAGAATTTCAAGTCATCTTTGAAAATGACTTTACAGAATCTATAAAAGCAGGGGATGGCATCAATCAGAGGGAAACCATCTCACCACTGCTATGGCAAATATTCTATAATTCTTTACTCCATAAGATTCAGAATGACAAAGAAAGAAGATATAAAATATCAGTCATCTAGAATCCAGATCTCAAAGGACAGATCATAAGAAGGCTAAAATCAATATACATGGCTATAGCCTTTATGGATGAAACGATATGGACAGCAAGATCCAAAAAGGATATAGAAGAAATTCTCGAAACTGCAAGAGTTTTCTATAAAGTCAATGATTTTCAAATCAAATAGTAATAAATTAGTCCTAATTACTATCAACAATTCTAATTGCTATCCAGAAGAAGTTCAGACTGGTATAGAAAAAAAAGTGGTAAAGAAGCTCAGCAGAGCAAAACATACAATATTTCTAGAAATCTGGACCAGCAATCAAAAAACTGCAGTTGAACTCAAAGAGAAGATGCTAAAAGAGATCAACATAGTGATCAGAGTTCTTAAAAACAAGAAATTAATAGATAAACAAACCTTATATATTCTAAACAGGGTATTAATTCCAAGAATAGAATTCAAGATACACATAGTATACTACCTTGAAAAATATGTAACACTCTAACAGTAGCATATAGAAAGCTCTTCAAAAACAAGAGTACCCTATGTAGATCTATACCTAATAGTATAATACATTATCCAAAGATTCACAACTTGAAAAGTATCTGGATGCTCCAGCGAGAAAGTCAAATAATAGGATTATGTATAGACTAAATGATTCTGGTTCCATAGGAATCACAACAATTATCCAACTCAAACAAGTACAGATAAAGAATTAGAAACCACTTAACCTATTAACATGCAACTCCCTGAACCATTTATCAAATAAAGGAAACTTCATGCTCCAAGTAATGAAGTTAACTAAAGATATAGGAATTACCTTTCACAGTTGAAAATGGCAAGAAATCTTTGAATAGAGCAAGGGAAATAGTTTAATTAAGGAACACCTTACATTAGAAGAATATAGAAAAACCATATTATCACTAAAAAACAATAAACTACTGTACATAGACCAGCTAATCAATCAAGCTTTTAAAGAAATTAGGAATTGGCAAATGTTTCAACTACTTTAGAACACTAGTAAAAGTCCTATTCCTGAATGGTTTTAAGCTTTAATCAAAACTCTTCCAAATAATAGGAAAGGCCAACTCATGAGTATGTAAAAAAGAGATTGGACAAAGTGAGAACCAGAATATGTTGCAATTAATCCAAATAAAAGTATGACACAAAGTCAATGTTGAACACTTCAACTGCAGTAGTAATAATAATACTCAAATAACAATATTAACAAGGTACTCAGGATGTCCAGAGGGTACAAGATAAGAAGGGAGATGTATATTAGAAAAAGATATGAAAGATATATATGAAGTTTCATATCTCAATACAAGAAAGTCAATCAGAAGAGCTCAAGAACTAACAATTCCTATTCCAAGGCATCACTAGAAGGGACAATAGAAAAGGTTACTAATATGGATCCAAATTTTCAAACCTTAGCTCCAACCAATATAATAAATTATGTAGATATCGAAAGATGGAAAGAGGTCATCATTAGAAACAATGTTATGGAAGGAGTATATCAGGACCACCTAATAGAAATACTTCAATACAATTTGGGATCCAATATTAAAAAACTAATCTTCTACTTTGATAGATACTCATTAATAATGGAAAATAAGAAATGAAAATGAGAGCAGCATAGATCCAGATAGGAGATATGGGTAGAAAAAGTAGATTTCAGATAGGAGTAAACAGTTGGCCCTCCTCAACATATGCAAAACTTGTAGCAATTGTCACAATACTTCTGGTGGTTCCAGTGAGTAGTGACATGAAAATCTATATAGATAGTCAGACCTGTATCTCCAAGTGGAAAACAATAGAAAGAGATGATTCAAAGCAAGCTCACAAAAGATGGTTAAAGGAAAAAAACTGGTCCCTATGAGCACAAATATTAGAATTGGTAAAGAAAAAGACCATAAAATTGCAACTTATCAAGGTTAAGACATATTTCAATAATCCCCACAATGAAGAAGCAGATGCTCTAGCCAAAGAAGCTCTGAAACTTCCAGCAATAAAATGGAAAGAGCTGATCTTATACAAGATCATCACAGAAATTAGATGGCAAAAAAAGATGCTGGACGATTCAATAAGACAGTTTGTCAAAAAAGTAAACAATAAAACAACTGCTTTCCAGTGAACACAACAAAACAGAATGGAAAAAAGATAGAGTCATCAAATTATAGAACAACAAGATTATACTTGGGACCTTATATAGGAAAGAATAAAAGAAGGACATATCTGGGACACTTCTTTTAAACAATCACAGTAAAAAAACTTTCTCATAAAACTAATAAATAATGAGCTATCAACTCTAAACAAGTTGATAACTAGAAGGCCTGACCTTTACAAACAAGTGAAGTATATTATATGCAGCCAGCAATGTGAAACTTTCAAACATTTACTAGAGCATCCAGTGTACAAAAAAACAATTATAGGAAAAATGAAATAAAGGACAAGATGGGATACTTAGAGACTTCAGAGGGCTTTTACAAGAGAGAAAAAAAGAGGTAGAAGAAAAACATGCAAGGTTGATTATCCATTATGAAGAAGAAATGGTTGAGTTGGATAAATAGATCTCTAAACTAATAGAACAGATCTCAAAAACCAGTTAGGATACTTTAAGTTTTTGCACAGGACTAGTGAGGAGAGACCTAATCCTAAAAATGACAGATCTGAAATGCCATGGAAAAAGAATTGATAATAAGGCAAGAAGATGGATGTCAAATATACAAAGAAAAGTGTGCAACCAAATAAGAAAAAAGATTTGAAACAAAAGATATGAGAAGATAATCAAATGGGAATATTTATAGGGGATCTATAGAATAGATAAAATCAATTGATCCTCAGGTACACATAGCTTAAAACCATTAATTCCCAAAAGTAAAGATTCTCTATCAAAGAAAGAAACTCAAGAAAATGAAAGCCTGAAAGAAATTCTACTCAAAGGTGTTACTTATGGAATGAAGTGGTTGGG
>CAJVPT010002942.1:0-16296 GCA_910592055.1 Acaulospora colombiana
CCAACAAGACTGGAACATTATGGTCTTGGGAGACTTAAATGGTACACCAAACCCATCACTAGACAAATTCAGTAATAAAAGACTGACCACCTCAAACAAACCATCAGGTCCTCAAATAGAGGTGCTTCTAAACAATAACTTGGAAGACACTTTCCGACTTCACAACCCACAAAAAAAAGAGTATACATGGAAAAAAGAAGATAGCAAAAGTCGAATTGATCAAATATGGATCAATCAAACTACCACCTGGCAAAGTAGCAAGGCTACCATTGAGGATATGATAAATCTCCTAATAAGCAATGATCATATTCCTATGGTAACAGAGATCGAAGTCTGGAATCTAAACACAAGAAAGAGAACAACACACCATAAACCAAATCACAAGTACAATTGGCATCTTACCAGTGCAGAACAATGGACAAAGTTCTCCAAGGAAATTGAAGAAGGTCTGACTAAACAGCCTATAATACAAGGAACAACTGACCAAAAATGGAACGCTCTTTGCAATAACATTCTCAAAGCAGCAAAAAGTCATATTCCCAAAAGGAAACACCACCACAAAAAGAGAATACACCTAGATACACACAAACAGAAGGATCCATTGATAAAACTACAAATGTGGAAAAACCAAATCTGACAAATTCATGAAGACAACACTCTGACTGTGATCAAAATATCAGAACTAATAGAGAATTACTTCCCAGACCTGGTGGCACAACTCAGAAAAATCCAACAAGAAGACCCAAAGGAGTATCCCCAAGAATAGATAAGTGTAATCCATCGAAATATCAAGGCTTACAAGATCGTGAGTAAAGCCATCACTAATAAAAAACAAGTAAGAATCAGGCAACAGAGAATCGCGATCAGACAGACATTACTGGCAAGCAACAAGAGAGCAATGATCGACAGTATTCTGGAGCGACCACATAGAAAGATAATGTTGGACAAGATAATAGAAAAAGGTGAGGAGATAAACATCATCACAGACCTTGAGGAAATAAAAATCAAAGTTCACCAATACTACCATGCTTGGACTTCAATAAGAAAAACACAACCCCTAGGCAACCATCCACTTTGGAAAAGGGAATATAGACCAAAGAACAAAATCAAGGAGAAAATATATGCATCAGTACTACAAGATATATCTCTGAAGAAGATAAAGGAAACCATTAGGAGCCATAGTGCTAAATCAGCTCCAGGCACAAATGGACTTCCATATATAGCATACAAGAAACTTAATGACAAGGCCTTAGAAACAATTCGAACAATTTTCAACCAAATACTAAAGCATGGAGAAACTCCAAGAGAATGAAGTGAAGGAACAATCTACCCAATTCCTAAGCCCAAAGAGTGGGAAAACAACTTAGATATCACACGCCCAATTACCTTATTAGATACAGGCTGAAAAATCTTTACAAAGATTATAACAGACAGATTGGCCAAATGCCTCAAAGAGCACAATATACTGTCTGAACTAAACCGGGCTACACTTCCAGGAAACAGCACTCAAGAATCAATACACATCCTAAACAATATTATTGAGCATATCAAGGAACACAAGAAACAAGCGTGGATCTTAAGTCAGGATATGTCGAAAGCATATGACTCAGTAAACATAGGGATACTGATCAAAGCAATGAACCGAATAAAGATCCCATGACAGATAACCAACATCTTAACAAATATGCTAGAGAATAGACAAAATATTGTACTCACTTGCCATGGACTTATAGAGGCATATAGCATAAATGATGGTATCGATCAAGGAGATACTATCTCCCCTCTACTCTGGAGAATCTTCTATGATCCCCTCATCACCAAAATCAAAAACGAATTCAAATGATACCCAATTATTTCCAAAAGCTGCATCAACCTGGAAATAGGATGAAATAGAACCCACACAAATATAGAAGTAAGTGCTTATATGGATGATACAACTTGGATCACAGACAATAAAACAGAGCTGCAGCAAATAGTGGAAAGAGCGGAACAATTCTATCATATCAACGATATCCAAGTTAATCCACAAAAGTCACAGCTGATCATAATAAATGGAAAGAAGAGTGACTACGAATCAGGAATAATAATGATCAACAAATGATAAAGGGTAATCCAAAGGGTACACCAGTCAGAATTCTGGGGGTCTGGCATGACAGCTCGAGAAAGAAGGAATATCAGAGGTCACTTATCCAACAGAAAGTCAGGAAAACCCAAACACTTATGGGAATGAAGAGAGTAACAGACAAACAAATGCAATATATAGTGAACCACATTCAGCTACCCTGCATAGAATATCTTTGCAATTACATAATACTAATAGAGAAAGAATGCAATCTTCTAATAGTAGCATAACAACAACATACAAACACAAACTGGGTCTCTCCAAAACCATGCTAAACAACATGTTATATAACAAGTACGAGTATGGTCTCTTTCACATCTGGGATAGACAACTACTCCTACACGCAAGGAATTGGCCAACAAGAATAAACAATGGTAACATAGCAGGAGAAATTGCAAGAGCGAGACTCCAAGAACTACAGAATCAGTTTTGGTCGACCAACAATATATGTAGCCATCTAACTCAACCTTTCAGAAGACAAGGGATAAACCTAACATATGACATTATCTGATTACTAAGAAGACATGATATCACTTTCAAAACACATAAGGAGAATCCCATATCAACAACAATAACAGAAATCGACACTACCATTGAAAGCATTGTAAGCAAAGCTTTCTACAATCAAAATTGACACAAACTACAGAAACATGGGCTCCTATTCACAAGACAACTAATAAATGCAAACAGAACTAAAACCCTGCACTGGTGTCAAATTATCATGCCAGAAAGAAAACCAATTCCCGGTCCAACTCCAACCTGATTTCATACCATAAAAAACTTAATTAACAACCAATTAGAGAATAACAAACTTGTCTCAGTAAAAGAAACCAACACTTTTCTTAAATGTACCCCAACAACAAACCAAAACATAGTGAAACCTCACTGGATATGTATTAAACTAGACCAGGAAATCATAATAGGAAGAAAACAGAAAAGGATAAATCAGAATGACACACTCTACAAACATTACACACAAGAAGAAGAGCAATCCCCAGTATAGGTGTGCACTGGATGTCCAAGAAATATACAGCAGAACCTGGAACAAGCAACAGAGTGTACCTTTATCGTTGCAAAACAATAGGCAGTGAACATTTCAGTGCATAAAAGCAAGGTATTATGCAGAGAGGTCTCTGCAATAACCCAGCAGTCAGCAAGGGTGAGAAACCGTGTATCCCCTAACTCAATGAACACAGCTTTAGAGGAACTCACCACCAAGAAAAATATGATACAAAAACAAGAACTTCAAATATATATATCTGAAAAGACAAAGTGACCACAACATCTCTTCAATACAACAGATCAAATCTTAGAGCAACTTACAAGCATAGCTATAGCACTGGAAAGCTATGCAATTTTCGATATATACACAGATGAATCACTCACAAAAATTAATAATAGTTTCCACATGGGCTTTGGATGGGTCATCATATCTCTCGACAAGACAGAATTTAAATTCCAAGGTCAAATCCAAAACTATCCATCTTCAACAAGGGTAGAAATCACAGCTATACTCACAGCAATTAGTGTCGTGCCAGAATACAGCAGAACCAGAATCTTTACAGATAGTTAAGCAGCTATAAATGAAATAAACAAAATAATGGGAACCACAGAAAATAAAATAATAAACACACAAAAAAATGCAAACCTCCTTATTCAGATCAAACATCTCTGCAAAAGAAAGAGCATCAAATTAGAGATACTCAAAATAAAAGCACATTCAGGGATAGAACATAACGAACAAGCAATCAAATTAGCATAAATAGCCCAAACTCAAGGTATGAAACCAGGGAAAAAAATATTAGAGATCCATCCATACTCATACAAACATTCAACAATCATCCCACAGTGGAACAACCAAAACCTGGACATCCCACTGAAAGAGACAACATAGCAAATAATCCGGGCGATACACTTAGCAAAATGGAGACTTTTGAATAGAATCAGATGCAACTTCAATGACGTAATGATTTCACAGATCCACTGGAAAACAACAACTGACCACTTGCAGTACATCAAAATGAGTAATAACACGACAAACTGGGAAGACCAAAAATACAGAAGATTCAGTCTGACTTATGGAACAATGAACTGCCAACAAAAGGAAAACTAAACAAAAGATTACCAACAATTTATCAAGACAATAAATGCCTGCAATGTGCAGAAGTCTAGACATGTATCCATGCCTTTATCTGCCAGGAACAAAAAAAAAGACATGAACAAAATCAAGGAAATAATAATAAACAGTATAAATATATACAAGAAACAAAAACCAAAAGCCCCCAATAGTAATTCCATGATAGTAGAGTTGAACCTAAACTCTATACCACATCTTGAAGCTTATATTAGGAGTGCAATCTTCAAAGGAACCTTTTATAAAATCAGAGAAGTGGTCACAGAAAAACATACTAGAACCCAATATTTAACAGACATAAGAACCCAGATAATAGAATATCTCCATAAGATATGGACTGATAGATGTGAATGGTTCCAAGAATGGAAATGCAAGGCAGGTATTACCAGGAAAAAAGAGAGAGCAGCCAAGTACAGCACAACCACTTTAGATGCTTACTTCACAGAAAGAGAGTTCCACATTAAAAGTCAATTTATAAAATTGGTAAACAGTTACATGAACACTTGGATAAATAATATTGTTGACACATTTTACATTCTTAAAATTTTTTTTAGCACTAGCCCAGCCTTGGCAAGTTAATTTTCCAGATAGGGTGGCAACAAGCCGCAAGGTGAAAGGCTCCCCAGGGAATACTTTTCTATTGAGATTTACTTGTAAGTAGATAGATAGTACAAAATAGATTCAAATATGTAATCTTCTAATATTACTATACATCATAACAAATAAAACAAGGCTGCGCTAGTGTTAAAAAAAATATATATATATACCTAAAATATCAAAGTTTCCTAAGGAGATAGATGCAGAGATTTGACAACAATTGCATAATATACAAAAAGACCACCCTAATAACTTTATTCAACAATGATTACCCACTTACAGAAAACTATATGAGTACACAAAATCATTGCCTGGGCTATAATCTATAGAAAACAAAACCAAATAATTAAACAGAGAACAGTATCTAGACAACTTTTCTTGGTAACCAACAAAAAAACAATGATAAACAGTATCATGGATCGACCTTATAGAGTTATCATTCTAGACAAACTAATTATTGAGAAAGAAGAAACCAACATAATAACTGAACTAGAGAAATCAAAACAAGGGTCAAAAAACACTTCCAATAATGAACACCAGTCAGAGATACAAAACAACTAGCAAAATACCCAATATGGGAATAGAAATACACTCCCAAAGATTCTATCGACACCAGATGGTACCACTCAATTACTATAGACATATCAAAAGAAGAACTAAGAAAAGCAATTAAAGATAGAAGTAGCAAATCAGCATCAGGAAGAAACCAAATCCCATATATAGCCTTCAAAAAACTGGATAAAAAGGTCTTGGAAGAAATAAGAAATCTATTCAACCACATCATAAATTAAGGTTAACCCTTATAGAATGGAGCAAAGGCAATATTTACCCTATATCCAAACCCAAAGATTGATAACACAACCTGAATATTACAAGACCCATTATTCTCTTAGACACTGGAAAGAAAATCTTTACCAAAATCATCACTGATAGAATAGCTCGATGTCTAAAAGAAAATACAATCTTATCAGAATTTAACTAGATAGCACTTCCAGGAAACAGTATATAAGAACTCATACACATTATTAACAACATTATTGAACATACTAAAGAAACCAAAAAATAGGCATGGGTTCTCAGTCAGAACATATTAAAAGCCTTTGATTCTGTAGACCTGGAAATGTTTACCAAGGCTATTAAATGAATCAAAATTCCAACACAAATAATAAACATGATTCTAAATATACTCAATCAAAAACAGAACATAGTTTTAACATGTCATGGTCCCACAAAAAAATATGAGGTTGAAGACAGTATTGATCAGGGTGATACAATATCCCCCTATTATGGTACATCTTCTATAATACCTAATCTATCACATTGTCAAAAACTCACTGGCTACACCATCACCACAAAATTATGCAGAGAAATTAGAGAAGAATGGCTACAAAAAAAGGTGTCCACTGTTATCACACATATATGGATGACACTACCTAGATAATCAATAATAGAAAGGAAATGTAATAAATTATAGGAAAAGCCAAGTAATTCTATTACCTAAATAATATAAGAATCAATCCCAAAAGTCTTATCTTCTCATTATAAATGGATGTGACAGTGACTTTGAACAAGGTATAATAATGAAAGATCATACAATATAGAATTGCTACCCAGAAACACCTGTTAGAATCCTAGAAGTATGACACAATAGTTTTGGTAGAAAAGATTATCAAAAAACTTTAATTCAATAGAAATTTAGGAAAACCAAATTCCTACTTGGAATGAAAAATTTAACTGATAAACAGATGAAATATGTAATCAATCATGTACTAATCCTCAGTACAGAATACCTCTGCAATAACATGATGCTCTCTGAAAAGATGTGTAACTTGCTCATGAGTAGTATTACATCTAACTTCAAACACAAGCTAGGCCTAGCTAGAACAGCCCCAAATAATATACTCTTCAACAAACATTAATACAATATAATTCACCTTTGGGATAGACAACTACTTCTATATTCTACCAACTGGTGCAACAGAATCAACAAACAAAACAAAGCAGGTAAAACAGCAAAGGCCAGACTACAGTCCATTCAAAACAACTACTGGTCAACACAATCCATTTTGAACAAACTAGAACATCCTCTAATGAATCCAGAAAAGAACCTTACACATGATATAATTTGGCTTTTGAGAAGACATAGCTTTACCTTCTCATTCATCCCAAATACAGACAGCCTAATACTCATAAAAGAAGCTGACACACCAATAGAAAGAATTATGAGCAAAGCTTTCTACTCAAAATATATCAGGATTTAAAAAAGCACAATCTCATATTCATTGATCAAATACTAAATAGAAGAAAAACCAAGCCCCTGAATTGATGCCAAATTATTAGAATAGGAAAAAAAGCAGTCCCGGGCTTAACACCCAACTGGTTCAACACTATCAGCAGAAAGCTAGAGGATCTAATTGAAAGAAAAGAAATCCCTAATTCTCAGAACACCTCTTTAAATAAATTTAAACAAGGAGCCTCTATATTTGAAACCTCAACCACTAAACCACATTGAATCTATACTACCAAGGAAGGCAACACAGTTATTGGAAAGAAACAATAAAGAATTGATCAACACACAACACAATATAAACACTATATTCAGGAACCAGAAAGCTCACCCCTGGAGGCATGCCTCAGTCGCAACATTAACTTACTTGAAGACAATATCAATAAATGCAGCTTCACAACCACAAAACAATATTTAATCACCATACCAGTCCAAAAAAGCAAAATCACAACAAATAAAACCAACATTACAAATAGAGAACTCTGTTGAAGAAACAGGATATTCTCCAACTCCCTGACCACCACTTTCTTGGAACATATCACACAAGATAAGATAAACTCACATGAAACTCAAACTGAAATTATAGTTCCAACTAGGCTCTAAAGAAGCCTAATAAAATTAACAAAGATAATAAAAGGTCCCACAGATAGTCTAGATGTTCTAAAAATGATTAAAGAGGAATTAAGCAACTTCGCAATCTTTGTCATTTACATGAATGGCTCCCTAATCAAAATCAGAAACAAAAATTATATGGGATTGGAATAGATTATCAACACTTCAGACCAGAAGACATACACTTTCCAAGGATAAATAACCTGGTACCCTTTATCTAATAGAGTAGAAATAGCAGCTATTCTAACAGCCCTCACTATCCTATCTAAACATAGCATTGCAAACATATATACTGACAGCCAAGTAGCAATCAACGGAATCTTGAAAACATAAAAAGAAAGCATTGAAAAGATCATAAAGACACAAAGAACCATAATCTACTATTATAAATCTCAAAATGATGCAAAGAAAATAAAATAAAATTGTCACTATTCAAAGTCAAGGGTCATTCAAGGATTGAACACAATGAAACAGCAGATAAATTAGTACAGATACACTCTTAGAAAGACATAACACTGGAAAAAAAAGAAATTGGGATAGCAGGAATATACAACCAAAGCATTAGAATAACCCCCAATGAAACAACATTTCCACTGAAGTCCCATAAAAATGATCACAAAAAAGCTTCCAAGTACTATACACATTGCAAAATAGAGACTATTAAATAGAACAAGATGCAACTTCAGTGATAGAATTATCAAAGAAACAAACTGGTATACAACTACAACATACTGTAACCCACCAAAATAAATAATCACCACACATCCTGGGAGGATCAAAAATTAAGAAAATTCTACTTTAGCATATGGAATAAGAAGCTACTGACCAAAAGCAAACTATGCACAAGAGCCCCATCATTATACCAAAACAAGGACTGTCTAATTGCAAAGAACCTAAAACAAATACACATCCCTTTATATATCTGTAGACTAGACAAAACACTGAGATATTTATTATCAATATGATATTCAAATGTGTACAAACACATGCAGAGAAAACTAAAAGTTCAAAAGTTATAGATTACATAAAAAACAACACCAATCTGAGATATAATGATTACCTAATAGTAAGCATAAAAGAAGTTTTCTTCAAAGAACTAACTTGTGACATCAAAAGAATAATTCCAGACCAAATAACTAGAAAGAGCTGCATCTCTCTAATTTGCATAAAAATCATTAAATACCTCTATCAAATATGAACAAAAAGATGCAAGGCCTTTCAAGAATGGAAAATACAGAATAATATCACAAAACAAAAGGAAAAGAAGTTCAAATATGAAACTAAAGAAGAAGATCCACTCTTTACACAAAGAGAACAGTTCATAAAAGACCAGTTCACCCACCTGGTTAATGAATTTCTAACACAATAAATAGCAAATGTGATAGATAATTTTTATATTCTCAAAATTTATTTTAGCACTAGCCCAGCCTTGACATGTTAGCTTCCACTAAAGGGGATAAATGCTACAAGATAATTTCTTCAAAGAGTGGTTATCTCTATTAAGTTTTGTTTGATAGTAGACTGATAGTATATCTTAGAAAACTTCTATGTAATAATGCTACATAAATACAAATAAAACAAGGCTGAGTCAGTATATAAATATATAATTATAACTATTATTGACCTATAATACAATCACCTATATCCATTTCAGATTAGTAACACAAATACCTTATTCGAAAACCAGCAAATCCGCAAGTTTTCACTAAATCTATGGAATAACGAACTTTCAACCAAAACCAAATTATACAGTAGAAAACCTTCACTATATAAAGACAACAAATGCTGCTGCTGTGATCAAGTGGAAGACAACTACCACCCCTTCCTGTGTCAACACAATGGAATAGATATCCAAAATCTAGCCATAACAATAATCCAGAAGGCAATACTTAAGCACATACCCAGAGAAAGGAAAAGTCAAGCACTAACTAAAATAACAAGCAACATAACCTTGGATACTTCACAGCAGCTCAAACTATTCATCAAATGGGTTTTCTTTAAATTCACTATTGATAGAATCCACAAAACAATTCGCAATGCAACCAAAGCAAAAGATTGCATAGCCAAAAAATCAGAAGAATGGAAAAAATTCCTGTACTCAACTTGCAAGGCCAGAAACAAAACATTTCAAAGGTGGAAAGAGGAACATGAATCTCAAGAAAAAAAGAAAAACATCACAAATATGAAAAAACATCTCCTAGTCCAGCCAAATGGATAAATAAACAAGCCATCAAAGATAGCTACATAGATTTAATTAACCAATATATGAAATGATTTATCCTTGAAAACACTAATATTATGTCCATATTCTTCTTTGAACCCAGCGCTAGCTTTGCCTTGGCAGGTTAGTCCTCCCTTAGTTTGGAGTGACAACAAGCCGTTTGATGGATTCTTTAAAGCATATAACTAGTCCTAAGAAGTTTAGTAGCATGTATGATATCTTTTTGTAATCCCTACAATGTATAGTTGCATATTACTTTATCAAGCAAATAAACAAGGCCGAGCCAGCTTAAAAAAAAAATTATTGACCTATAGGTTTATAGCATAGCAGTAGTGCTTTTAGGTCACAATCACAAGGTCCAGAGTTCAATAACATATGAGGACCAAGTAAAAAATTAAGCTACAGGTGATATAAAGATTTCATCTTCCCTATAATGATAATCAAGTACCCTAACAAGACAATAAAAAGAATTCATTCACTTATCACGTCTATAGTAAGAACAATAAAATCAATACAATGTTCTATATAAGGCTAGTATATGTAATACGAGTTCTCAATACATAACTGGTTTTAAGTGCTCAAATAGAAAGTAAATAAGGACTATATCCACCTATTACAGTTAATAGTGGATCCCTAAAATATTTAAAATATAAAATTTTGCAGATTACTTATGTCCCTTTTTGAGGGACAAAATTTATAGCTCCTCATTTTAATAGGGAAAGAAGTCAGGAAATACTATAAATCAATGATTTGAATAATAGAAAACAATTGTGAATAGTTTTTTTATTATTATTAATTTAAAAATTTTAATGTTTTCTAGTAAGAGACATTTGACTTTTATCTTTGCCTCCTCCTTTAGGAACCTATTTTTAATCACAGCTATAAAAAAATAAGACACAATACAAAGTTCCCAAAAATGACTTAATAAGTGGTATAATATCCTAACTATAATTTGATTGTTCCCTAAGATTTAAGAAAAAGGATCTGACTACTCATAGAAATAACCAGACCTGCCCAAATCAAACAAGGGTTAAGCCCTATATAATCTTGAAAAGTTACAAGACAAGTTCCATAAAAGGCAAAACTGAGTAGTATAACATTCTTGATACAAAACCTAGTTTCTAATCAATAACATGATGGTACTAGACATATGATAAACTCCTTAAAGAAAAATCTTAAAAAGTGCTAATAAAGTCAATAGAAAAATCTATATAAAAGACTATTAATATCAGTAATACTAGGTATTTTAAATGAGTTCTTAGCATATTAGCTTCCCTAAAAATAGGAAATAGCAACAAGTTATCTGATGGACCATAATTTTAGGAAGCGTCATTTTGGGTAATAGAGATATTAATATGATGGAATCACTTAATTTGATTGAATGTATAAAAAGTTTTCTCATTTCTTAGCTTAGTTACAATTAAAAGGCAGTCTTACACTAGACAGTCCTATAGTTACACTATCTTAATTGGCTGAGAAGTAAATAGATACCCCTTGTATTATTTCTGATCAGTAAATCCTTAAACAGTACCAATAATTACTTATTCCAGTTGTCTCTAAGACTTATCTTAACTACAATAAAGTTTCTGAACTGGCACAAGAATGATTTAGTATTAAAAAAATAATTATTATTATTATAACTATTATATTAATATACTTTTTAAACCTACAATTATGCCATTTTGGCATGTCTTTATTGAGATATTGAGAAATAACAAAATATTTTCCAGACTTTTTCTCAAAATAACATTGCACATTATTAATTAAAGAACTCACTACTTAAAAAATATGAGGAGTTCACTAAGCTAGTTCAGACTAAACAAAACTAAGTCTAAATTAGATACCCTAAGTCAAATTTAGGGGACAATATTATACTCTCTTAGTAGCTTGGTATAGTGTCTCTAAGTCAACTAGGATTATTGCTAACAGTTTGTCATTATCGATTATCCTAAAAAATGATAAATTACTAAAGTATGGCATTGGAAAAAGAGGAAAAAGAAAATACAATTCAAAGCTCTTAAAAATTTTTTTTATTCCATTTCATAGTTCTCTCTTAAAAGGAGTTTGTTTTTGGAATATTCTCTAAGCTTCATAATATTTGAGAAACTTAATCATTCTTGAAAATAACTTCAAGACAAATATTTGAGAAACCAATTCTTCTGCTGATATACAGATTTGCTTATTGTTACTGGAGCCAGCACCAAATTACAGAAGAGTCTTTTCAAGAACTTTGCTTGACTGAAATAGAAGTTTGAAGATCTCAGCTTTTGTTTAAGAAAGCTTTTTTATACTTGAAAAACTTAATAAGAAATAGGAGTCAGATCTGTTTACTTATCTGTTATTTGTCTTTTAATATTATATTGTTTCCTAGAGATCAAACTTACACAGTTGGAGGGGGCACTTTTTCTATAACTTTCTTTTCTATATCATCAATAATGTAATGAGATACACAAATATGACCAATAGGAGCTTGTTTATATTTCAAAAATTAATATATTTTATGTCAACTAATCACCTTTAATAAGAATTTATGCTATCCAAAATTCAGGGTCATACTAAGATAGGCTAAATTCCTTAAAAAATCATGAAAGTGAGAGTTCTAAGAGGATTAAGACAGTTAAAAAGGGAGAAAATAAATCTTTTTGCTATAGAAACCCTCTATAAATCTCTTGCTTTAAAGGTTAAATAGACCTTCAGGTACTTTACAATCAGTTCTTCTTCTATTGAAAACTTTTTTGTCATTGGTATAAAAGTATTACTTGACTTTTCTTGATCACTAGGAGTCAAGTTTTTGAGTAAAGAGGTTTGTAGACAATAAAGAAAAAGTAGTAGTAATTCTTGAAGTAATACTTCAAGTTGTTTTAAGGAAAGTATTAATATTTTGTTAACAAAGAAGTATTAAAACTTTTTGCAAATATCTTTTTTGTATATAATCAGAGAATCAGTAGAAAGAGTTTTGCTTTGACTGTTATATTAATATTTTTTTTTTATAATGCTGGCTTAGCCTTGTTTTATTTGTATATTTGTAGTAAAATTACATAAGAGAACTACCCTAGAACTTACTATCTGTTTTTTACCAAATAAAACTCAATAGAGGATTCCCCTTTATAGGGGTACTCACCTTATGGCTTGTTGGCACCCTTGTGTGGAAGCTAACCTGCCAAGACTGGAAAAGTGCTGAAATAAATTTCAAAGATAAGAAGTTGTTTATAATGTTTGTTAACTACTGATTTATGAAATTATTAACCAGATTGATGTATTGATCTTTTATATATCTTTCCCTCGAGTTGAATGATAGATCTTTCTTTTTAGACTTGTATTTTTCTTGTTTCTCCTTCTTTTTTGTGATGTTCATAGTAGCTTTCTACTTCTGGAATGTTTCACATTTTTTTGTCCAGATTTTATATAGGAAATTAATTATATCAGTATGTTTTTGATGAGGAAGATCTTTCAGTTCAGTGTGTCTAGGATAGCAGTTTTGATATAGAAGATTAGTTCTTTGAAGAAGATATCTCTGATATTTGCTATTAAGTATTCTTTGTATTTCCAGTTCATTTTACTTGTGAATTTTTCTTCTCCTTCTCCTATATTGTGTAACTTTTGACGTGGATAGTTACAATATTGATTAGGAAATCTTTAGTTTTAAATCTGAGTTGTTTGCAGATAAACAAATGTGTGCTGGTCTCTGGTTCATAACATTTGAGGTATTTGCTGTCCTTGTATAGGAGGGAATTCTAGTATGTAATTTGCTTTTGATTAGCAGTTTGTCATTCCAGATGTTGAAACAAAATTTTCTAAGTTTTTGATCTTTTTAGTTAGTGTAATGGTTGCTTATTTTGGTTTGTTATAGTAGGGTAGTAGTTGTTCACCAGTGTATTTCTTTTATTATTCTTTTATTATAATTGCATCTTGTTCGATTAAGGAGTTTCCATTTTGCAAGATAAATTATCTGGATGAGCTTTTTTGTGATTAGTTTTATAGGGATTTCTATAAAAATATTGTTCCATTGAGGAACTATATATATGGAACCATGTTATGTTCTTAGGACCTCAATCACTTTCTTACTTAGTCTCATTCCTTTCCATCTATTAATCTGTGCCAGGTAGTCTGCTTGTTTATTGCATTCAATTTTTAAGTATCACTTTATTTTATATAGAAAGAGTTTTATTTGATTCTGTTTGTATAGGCCTGTTATTTGAAGCAGTATATTTGATTTTTTTTGTGTTTTTATAATTTTTTCTAGGTTTTTTTTTTTTAGTCTTAAGAATGTCGTTAATTGCTACCTAGCTGTTTGTATATAAAGTTGCTAAACTGTATTCAGGTAGAACACTAATTATTGTAAAAATCATTGTAATTTCTGCTCTGATAGATGATAGGTATATTGTTACTTGTCCTATAAAAATATACTTCTTCAAATCTGAGGTAATAATAATCCAGCCCAGACCCATATTATATTTTCTATTAAAGTTTTTTATAAAGCCATCAGTAAATATCTCAAAAATGACATAGTTTTCTAGCTTTTCTCTGATTGTTACTAATGCTTTTAAGCTTTTTGTAGAGCTATTGGTCAGTTTGTTCAGATACTGTAATAATAGTATATGCTTTTTAGAGAGTGAATTTCAATATTTGCTTCCTATTGAGTTGAAGAGGATATGTATATTCAGAAAGTGTGATGGATAGGAAGTTGCGGAAGATCCTGTTTTACCAGGTTTTTTTTCTATCTGTGCGATTGTTTTTCTTTATTAAAGACTTGCTTTTAGGAATTGATATTGAGATAAATTGCTGTTTGGTAGTCATAAAGCTGCATTCTCCTATTTGGTCTTCCAAGGTATTAATTGTACATTCTTTGTATGTTTCTAATAGTAAGCTTTCTGGATTTTGCATATAGAATCTATATTTGTTGATATTCTAATCTAATTATTATTATCTTTTACCAATAGTTGGGATGCTTTCTTTTATTGTATAGATCTAGTGATATCTAATTATGGAAGGTTGATAGTAGGTATGCCTTATGTAAAGATATTTTTGGTTATGTTGGGATTACCTGGGTCTTTGGTTTTCAGTATTGCTTTAAGCTTATTTTGTATAGTGGTAAACCAACCAGGAGTTGGGTCTGGAATAGATTTTATGTTAATTCAGATGACTTGATACTAAAGATGGATCCCTAAAGTAGTTGGTAGGAACAAAAGTAGAAATGTAAGTCAGATTGATTTTTGATTATAAGAACATTGAGTTTTGGTTATAAAAATATATATATATTTTTTTAAAAGATGAAACAGGCCTACTTTATTAGTAAAACTTATAATATCTAAAAACTTTTTCTGCTGATCCTCTTTTTTTCAAAAAAATTTCCTTTTTTGGTAACTTTCTTGAAAAAAGTGAACCAGTTTAAACACACAAGGAAAACAACATCTCCTTTGAATCAAGCTACCAAGCACTTTCAACATATATACAACAAGTTACCCTGAAACATCAAGGAAAGAGGTATATATCACTTTACTAACTTTTTACTTCTTTTTCTTAAAAATTTTTAGGAGAAAGAAAAAAGACCTGCAAACTGATTCACAATCAGAAAAAGGGAGCCAATATCAACTTTATACAGCTTACAGCCAGGCCAGTGCAGGTTAACACCTTTCTTGACACTGTAAGGAACTTAAAAAGCAACTAAGTCTACTCGATAAATCAAGTTACTCCAGTTACTCAAAGGTCCAGAAGGATATTAAAGCTCCCTAAAAACAAGACAGTCTAAATGTACATACACATATAAAATACCTATTCCTTCTCTTGACATGCAAACACGAACACCTAAAAACTAGACAAGCAAAACAAGCATACATGTAAAAGTGACAAGCAAAACACGCACGTACACGTACAACTTATTATCTAAACAAGTTGATCTACACTCTACACAAGTACGA
Organism: Acaulospora colombiana; assembly: GCA_910592055.1. Lineage (NCBI taxonomy): Eukaryota > Fungi > Glomeromycota > Glomeromycetes > Diversisporales > Acaulosporaceae > Acaulospora > Acaulospora colombiana. Next base: position 15,892 of record CAJVPT010002942.1, read on the forward strand.
CAACAACTCTCAAAAGTAGGATAGGATCATCAATATAAACAAATAAACATACCAAAACAACAACAAAGTTTTTCCATATTACCGAATCAAACATATGAACAACAACAATCTCAAAAAGGTTTATTCGTGATCTAAAAATAGACTATCCATAAATACAAAAAGCATTCACGTGATCTATCAAAAGATTCAAGCCAGTAAACATGAATAGAGCACAACGTATATTTAATGATGAGTTCCTAAAGTATTTAGCATATAAAATTTTGCAGATCACTTATGTTCTTTTCTGAAAGACAAAATTCATGGCTCTTCACTTTAATAGGAACAAAAGTTAGAAAATGCTATAAATCAATGATTTAGATAATGAAGAACAATTGTGGGTAGTTTTTTTATAGTTATTAATTTAAA
>CAJVPT010002943.1:0-16295 GCA_910592055.1 Acaulospora colombiana
TTAAATTAATCGATCAAAAAATATATCCTATAAACAAAAAAGTTTTAATTATTGGGACAATTTTTTGAGTCAGTGTAGGAATCCTTGAAAAAGGATATTCAAGACATAATAGAAGGAATTTTTATTATTATACTGTAAATTACACTGTAAACGATATTGGTTCGCCCGGCAGTTTGAGTTATGCCCACACTTTTATGCGATGTTTGTAGCTGGAATGGACTGCAACTCACGTTACCTTGAATCCTAACGTGAGGAGTTCCGTATCTTCGTAGGAAGGGTTAGTGTCTTACGTACTGTGTTTTCATCAGGAGTCATTTATCCTTGGGCCCGGGGTGAATATGGGGGTGGTCTGTTGTCAAAATACGATTACAGAAAGAATTTGTTAGTGACATCAACCGCTTAACCTATAAATTGGGAAATATTTGTCACCTATTTTTTTTTCTTTTTCAGATAAGGTACGAATTAATGAATAAGCTCGGCATCATTTACGATGCTCTAAAGCCGGAGTTTCTTTTGACTCCTTCATTAATATTGGCGTGACCTAACTTTATCTCTGTAGTTGAATTTTCACATAGTTCATGTGTATATTTTTTATATAGACTCGTAATAAGTGTGACAAGAATAAGACTTCAGATGTACTTTAATATGTTTAATAAAAAAAGAAAATGCGAATCATAATATCGCTCTTAAGATAATACGACTATCCATCTTTGTTAAATCAAATAAAAAAAATTTTTTAAACAATTTAATAATTATTTTAAAGTCCAAAAGTTTTGATGAGTCCTGTATTACTGACAGGTTCCTATCTCCAAGTACTTTTTCTTAAGAGCCTAAAAAAATGATATTAAATCTTACTTAGCATAAAAAACCTATTCGAACTTGTAATATACCGCAATAAATTTCGCAATTTTTCCAATTTTTTTTTCTACAAAATGAATATATTTCATCGATTTTTTGATGGTGCCGTTTATAAATATTATGCGAGAACCTGCAATTCTCATTCAAAAACCACTGATTAATAACACTGATCCCCTACTACTGATATCGCTGATGTTGCTGGAATGACTGCTTATTATTATTAATATTTGGTGATTTTTTACCCAAAAAACTTTAACATTATCGACATAAAATTCTTCTCAAAATCCCTAACTATTATATAATTCGCCGTCCCAAAATCCAACAAATCTTTATTCCTCACCGGTCGCAATACTTCTGGAATGGGGTAATTGAACTACTTGTATTATCTTTGTTTATAATACAATTTAGTTCAATGTATAACACCACTATTCAAATACCTTTTGATTTTGTCATTCTATTGTGAATTCACTGGAAACTATAAGATCTATAAATAAATGAAATTAAATACGTACATAGAGAAAATATTAAAGAAGTTTATAAGTCCTTAAACAAATTTAATGATACGTATGATATGCAAAAATATGAAAATTTACGTTCTATTATGTTACCTTATAATTCACGACTGTCGCGACGTATTATCGTTGTCGTTGCATATTCTTTGTATTTATGTGGTCGAAAAATTTGTGTAATTTCTTTGACGTAATTTTTATTGTCACAAGCCACAATATAGTCACCGTAGACACCATTATCGCTTTTATATTTAACATAGTTCTCCATTTTTCTCATATCAATATTCATTTTATGAGAACATGACATACAATTTTCACAATCTCCAGATCCGCCTAACATCTTTGCAATCAAATGACACTTTTCGTCATCATATATTAGAGCGCAATTACAATATGGTTTGATTTTTTCACCTTTACCAAGATTTTTCGTATTAATTTTAGAAAAACCATTACTTCCCCGATCACGCAGACAATTATCTTTAAAAGGACATGTTCGTATGTTATGCCCCTCTTTTCTACAGCAACTACATTTATTGCTTTGAACAAAAGTAATAAAAGTAAAATTTATTAAAAATAAACAAAAATAAACAAAAATTCGTGAAAAAATCAATTTCTTTATGTGAGTTGGAAGTTTGGATCTATTGCATAAACACAAATATGTACAAGTATCACACTAGATAGAGGTTTGGTCATATGACAAATCCAGATAATGTAAATGCAACTCTCTGTTTCTCAATTTTCTAAATTAAGCTATATTAATGTGCTATTTTAGTTAATTGTGTCGGATTCTCGAGAACCGAGTATTTAAGGAAAGTTCGTGTTTTCATTATATAATATTATATAAAATTATATATATATAAACTACTTCAAGTTTTATCAAAGGGATTTAAATTTTATAAATTTACTGTATATTAAAAAATAAAATAAAATTGTTAATGCATAATTATTATATTGATTAACTAAATTTCAAAAATCTACCGGTAGTTAATTATAAGTTTAAATTTTGCGTATATAGATAAATTTAAAGTTTATTTGAGTTATTTAAGATATAAAAACAAGTTTTTAAAAAAATATATAGTAAAAATACTAAATATATATAATAAAAAATACTATTTAATAGTTATTTAATAGTTTTATTTAATAAATATATAATATATATATACAGTATACTGTATATAAATAAAATATAATTTAAATATAAATATAAAAAATATATATACGTATAGCTAAATATAAAATAATATATAAATTATTTTTGATAATCTAAAAATTTTTGTTGAATAAATAAAAGTGTATTTATTTTATTATTATCCAATTCCAATTGTTATTGTTCTATGAATTGAAAAATAATTATTATGTATTAATTTACCAATTCTAGTTTTACTATCTTATTATTATTTTGACTATCTGTTTTTTCTTTAATCAAATTAATAATCATTTATTTATCAATTTAATCTCTTATAAGAATTATCAATTTTAATATATTTATTAATATTTATAATATCACTATTTTTATAAAGTAATTGTATAATTAAACTAATTCTCTAGATATAGTACTAACAGAAAAAAGCGTAGAAAAAAATAATTATTTTCTAAAGATAATAATTGTAATAATAATAAAATTTTGGTTATTTTCAAAAAATGAAAAATAATATTATTGGAAACATTATTTCATACTTCAGATATTCAATCTAAAACATGTTTGATATTTATATTTTTTGATAAATTATTTGTTTTATATATTAAATTAAATTAAACAACTTTAAATTTAAATTTTTTCCTTCAGTTTATTTATCTATATTGATATATTGTTCTTAATCAAGTGTCTTGTAATATTTGTGATAATACTTTTGATTATGTGTTATTCTATTATTACCTTATATATAGTGTAGATAAAGGTGTATATGTTTGTCTCTATTTCTTTATAATTGTTGCATAAATTATCTTTGTAGATTAAAGATGTTCTGTAATACAGCTTGGTTTTTATAAAGAGTTCTTTATTCTATAAGCTTAGAAAGAATTTTCTTTGTTATTGATCCTCTCAATTTATTGTGTAATTGCTCATTTTAATAATCTGAAGGTACTTGAAGGTGGTAAATCAGTGGATTTTCTAAATTAGGTAGTTATCAAAATTGTTTATGGTTTAGTTCAAGAGACTTCACTTAGCCAAGTGAACTGTTTGTATGATTTTCTTGGTTGCTTCTTTTATTGATACTTTCAAATTTTGTTTGTTATATTGTGTAGAAAAATGTATCTCTTTTAGAATTTCAGTTTTGAATATAATTTTTCTTATATTGGATCTTATCTCTTGTTATAGATCAATCTCTGCCAGTTGATTTGCAAGTTCATTTTATATGTTTTCTGTATGTGCTTAGACTTTGAATAGCTTCAACTTTATATTTCTTTGCTTACAAATTTCTTTGATTAGTTGCAGGATGTTTGAGTTTTTTAGTTTTTTGTAATGTTATATAGTAATAAGCTTATTATTTTCCATTGGTTTGACTTTGATTGAAAGGAAAAGTTTTTGGCTTGGCCTTGGAAGTTGAAACATCTGTTGTTATTGGTTATTAAAATTCATTTTACTCTTATATGATATTGTCTATTGTATCAGTTTATGAAACCATTTGTGTAAATTTTAAAATGTATATAATTTTGGAGTTCTTGATTAATATCATAGAGTTCCTTTATAATTGATTCCTCTGCATTGTATAGATTATATATATAGTTCTATAATGAGTCTTCTGTAATGCTTTCAGTTTCTGTATCCTAGTCTCTTCCTATATAAAATGGATGTGTTAATTCTAGCAACTTCAGTAATAGAAAGTTTGTAATATTTAGCTTCTAAAGTTTAATTCTTTATTAGTTGAATATTACTGTATTGAGTTTCTACTGCAGTGGACTGGAATTTCTACTGTTGCTTACCTTGTTGCTTCAAAATTACATGTGGCTTCAGTATTGTTTGACTGGTTAATGTCACAGTCCAGACATTCCAATAGTGGGATATTGTTTTAAGTTCCATATATAGTTTTTATAGATTGCTAATTCAGTGTTTATTTTTCTTTCTTTCTACTGATAACTATTTAATTGTTTATTTCTGTTCCAATCTAATATAGTCTTACAATGTTGCTTGTTGTGTTTGACTTGTATTGAAGGAAGCTATTATATAAGAAGTCAGCTAGTTGTGTTACTGATTTAATTATTAATCTAGTTTATTTTTTTCTCTAAGAATTATGTTGAAACTAACCCTTGTACTGCTATCCTATTGATTCTATAAGTTGATTCCAGTGTAAAGTTTTTTGTCCATCTCCATTAAAAATTAACTGTGAAAAGTAGATTATGTTTTTTTAGCTTACTTCAATATTTTTGGTAAAAGCTCTTACTTATAATTTCTTGAATAGTTTGACATTCTTTTTTGATTACTAATAGGCCTTTATTTTTTATTTGCTTGAGATTGAAGTCATGTGTTTTTAATAGCCAGATTATATCATGTGTAAGGTTTACACTATGTTCCAAGAATATGTGTCTTATACTGATAAAGATTGATCTATAAACTAGTATGTATTCTATAGTGATTGGAGTTTATGTTTAGCTATACTACCTGTAATGTTGTTAAGATTGATTCTAGTTGTCCAGTTATTTAGATATAATAGTACTTGTCTATTCCACAGATATATTAGGTTGTATTTCTAATTGTTATATAGCATACTATTTGGAATCGTATTTGTAAGGCCTAGTTTATATTTATATCTTGTGACTATTTTGCTCATTAAACAGTTGCAGATTTTTCTGAATAAGACTATATCATTGTATAGGTGCTCTATGCTTGGTATAAAAATATGATTGATGATATATTGCATCTACTTATCTATTACTTTTTTATCCATATTAGGGCTTTGGCTTTACTTATCTTTTAATCTATAAGATTTCTTTAATGTTTTTTTCATACAAAGCTATTGTACTATACTTCTAAGATCCTCACAGATATGCCTGATTTTCAGCACTCTATTCTGAGTTTATTCATTTTAACTCCTTATTCATAGTCAATATCTTTTCTATTTATAATCAACAATTGAGATTTTGATAGATTCACTTGAATGTCATTGATATGATAAAATTGTTGTATTGTATTTATTACTTGTTGTAAATCTTTTTGATTGCTGGTGATCCACATTGTAATATCTATATAAGTACTGATAATAATATCAGTTGTCCTGCAGTTTCATCCTTTTTTTAAGTCTTCACAGTATTTTAAACTTATTATGCATCCCTTGTATGTTTTTATAATTATGGTCAAGAGAGGATCATAAAAATTCACTATAATAGTGGGGATATTGTGTCTTCTTGATTGATTTTATCCTATATATTATATTTTTCTATTGAACCATAACATATAAATATAGAGTTTTGTCTGGTATATAAGATGTTGATTAAAATTCAGATTATTTAATCTGGAACCTTTATTCTTTTAAGGGCTAAAGTTAGCATCTTGATACTGACTGAGTTATATATCTTGGACATATCCTGACTGAGAATCAATATCTGCTGTTTATTTTCTTTAGCATGTTCTATTGTATTACTAATTATACATATTGAATCTTGTGTACTATTTCTTGACAATGTAGTCTATTATATTATAATAAGATTTCCTTTTTCCTAATACATTTGGCTAACTTATTAGTTAGGATTTTTGTAAAAATTTTCTTTCCTGCATCGAGTAAAATAATTGTTTTTGTGATATTAAGGTTGTTTTTCTATTCCTTTGGTTTTAAAATTGAATGGATAATTCTTTTGCTTCACTCTGTTGAGGAATATCGCCTTGTTAAATTATTTGGTTTAAAATTTCTTAAACTTCTTCTTTAACTTTTTTTTTTAAGTGTTTATAAACAATATAGTGAATTTATTGCTTCATCCTTTGATTGTATTGTCAAGCTTTTCTTTTGAGATTTCTTTGGTTGTAGCTTTATATCAATGTGATTAAATATAACCTTTGGGTTCATACTCCCTTTTCCATAGTGAGTGATTATTCAAAGGTCATGTATTTCTTAGGGGTATCCATTCCTGGAAATGGAGTCTTACTTGTTCTTTGATTTTTGTTGAGTCTATAATAATTTCAGTCTCCACTTCTTATAAGATGATTTTGTCCAGATATATAGTTTTTCATAGTTTTTCCGTAATACTGTTGATTATAGCCTTTTTGTTGATTTTCAGAAAGACTTGTCATTTGATTATTTTTTGCTTAATAACTTTGGTCTGTCTGTAGTTCATGATATGTTTGGCCATAAGTTTATATGCCTGAATATTTCTTTACAGAATTGAGATCCATTCTTGGATATACATTTTAAATTTTTTTGTTCTTGTTATGGTAAACATGTTATATATATCAGGAAATTTTACCTTTATCTTATTAAGTATTAGAGTTTCTCCAGCTGAATTGATCTTTTCTGTACTTGTTAGTTGATTCCTCAAGTTGTTTTAGAAAGTTTTGTAAGGAGATAATGGATGGAGGAGATCTTGTCTATTCTGGGTGGATCCTTTTCTTATGGTGATTCTTGATTTTACAAATATTCTTTCTAGAGGCTTTTAGCGCATTATTTCTGAAGATGTTTCACCTTTTGTCAATTAAGCTGTTCGACTGAATAGTTTTTGAGATTAGTACTTCCATTATATTTGCAAAGGATGTTTATTGCTCTGTACTAGTGTATTGTCAATTAAATCTATGATTATGCTTATGCACTGTGGCTTTTTTTCCTAAATTTGAATCCAGGTTCTATATTTCTAATTCTATACTTATATATTGGTAGTCACTTTTGATTAAGGATTGTAGTATATCTCATATGTATGCATTTCTTGATTGCTATTTGTCTGAAGGGCTGAGTCATATTTAATATATTTTGGTTTTACTGTCTTGTTTCTTTCATGTTAACTTTTTCTTGGTGGGGTTGTATATATGATAGCTGTCTTTAAAGCCTCTGTTGATCAATAATTTTATATAGAGTCCAAATAATTTATTGATACATAAGGTTTTGTGATTGTTATGTTTATCTAAAGTTGAATTAGAGGTTCTGTTCATATCTCTAAGGACTATAATGTACCAGTTCTTATTGTTAGCCTCCTTTATTCATTGTTGCAGAGTTTTTGTTATTAATATTCATTTTTTAGTTATTGTTACTGTAGGAAACTATATTCCTATGATTTATATTTTTTGTTTATTTGGGAAGGCCAAGTATACAGCTATCAGCCTTCTATTAAGTTTTTTGCATTTGAAAATTTTTTTTGTGATTTATTGTAAATCATTATGTTAAGATCTTGTTCTACTATTTGGAATTTGTGGTAAATTCAGATTGTATAATAATTGAAGTATTTGCAATATCTTAATGCCTAGTCTATTCCATTAGTCTCTGTTGTTACTACTATATTCTAATCTTGACTATTGATGAAATCAAATCAGGTTTATTTTTTAAAACTGTCTGTGAACCCTCTAATGTTTGTGTTATAATTTTTCATAGATTTTGGATGTGTTATTCAGTATTGTGTTATATATTGTATTTTATTTATGTTGGAATTGTATTTGATTAATCTATTGTTTTGTTAAGGCTTGTATTATTTGGATTTGTGATCGGAATGTTGTTAGTTGTAAGGTAACTGTTATTGTCTTTGATTGTAGTACTTGTAATTTGTGTTGTTGATTTGAAGCATGTGAATGTGTTTTGATTATTGGTCTGATTTATTAAGTTATCTTCTTTTGATTTAATAGTACTGTTTAAACTACTTATTATTGTTTATATGTTAAAAATTGTTTTGTTATTCAAAACAAGGTTATTAATTGCAAAGAGAATGTTGCTTATGTTTTGATCCATCCTATTGATTAAGTTATGGAATTCTTGTTGTCTTTGTTGAATGTCAGGTGTTGATCTAATGTAGAAAGCTGGGTTTGTTATATTGTGTTCATTGATTTTTGTTGCTTGTTATATATATTTTTTATATTGTATCTTAATTGTATTCCTCATATGATTTTTTTATCCAGTTCTTCAATTGATGATTTGATTTCTTTGATATCTTCTTACATTTGTTGTAATATGTTGAGAATTTTGCCTAGTGTAGATCTTAGATATCCATTCGACAAAAATATGATTTTCCTCCCCAAAGGAACATGTCAATTTCCAAAACGTGACTAAGAAACTATAGGTATTTTGATTCGAAGAATATCTTTCCTTATTTGCCCAAAAACGATTATCAACTTGGATTTCTCGTTAAACATCGATTTTAACCTCCGGCCATGAAATGCTAATGAAGATCTCTTTCCTGAGTCACATGTCACGTGACATAAGCGCCGATCCCGTAGTCCCAGAGAGCCGCAATATAAACAGTTCTACAAACATTATAATTATTCTATTATTAGTATGAATTAGTGATACTAACAGAGTTTCCATAGTTAGTAATGCTCTTAGCAAACTTAGCAAACATATTATTTATAGTGATTATAGATTCTAAATATATAATTGTTAGCATATACTGTAGTTATAATAGTTTAATATCAAATATTGCCATATTTAGTAGTAGCCAAAATAGTATATATAGGCGTTCAAAAACCTTGAGATATTATTATCCAAACATATATCCAAATCATCAATAGTATCTTGTAAATAAAATATTTGTTCTTGTTCTTATACAATTACAAATATCCTCTTATCTCTTTATTGACCTTTTCCATTTTTTGTAACACCTCTGTTAATAAAAGTATTATTGAGAGATCATTACTTTTATTCCTCTTAGAAACTATAGAATATTCATGTTAGTGAAGGATTCTAACTCTATGTTTCCCTGCTTTAGTTCTCAGTCATCTGCTTAATTTAGGAGAGGAAGAATTGAGCAGGTTTATAACATGAATTAGTTGATCTGGGGTTGTTGTGTTATTGTGATCTTTTAACTGTTTAACCAAAGAGACTTGGATGTCCTCCTGAGTTTCAGTTAGCTTTGAGGTTATGCTGATTTATCGATTTAATCTATTGCTTCTAAGATTTCTCTTAGTGCCTAAAAAGGTGTTAACTTGCACTGGCCTGGCTAAGAACTTTGTGGAGTTAAGGTTGGATCTCAAGAAGTCTACATGAATCAGTTTGTTTTTGCTTTTTCTTCTTCTTAAAAGCAAAAATAGTCTAGGAATATCTGTCTTTCAAACTGAATGAAACTTTTTTCTTGTTGTTGTAAAGTAGATTTTGTTGTCTAGAAGTGAATAGTTGTGTTCTTTGAGGCTTGTTTTTGTATAGAAGAGTTTTTGTAAGTTTTTCAAGAAAATTACCAAAAAAGAAAATTTTTTGAAAAAATGTAGATTAGTGGAAAGAGTTTTTTCCTTTGACAATATTTATTTGAAACTCTTATTTACTATTATACAATTCAATCTCTTTACTGTTGATTCCCTTGAACTATCTAATTTACCTGCTGATTGTATATCTTGGATAGTTCACTTTTCTTTTAGTCCACTCTAAACTTACAATTATTTCAAAAACCTTTTATTTTTCAATGAACCCTTATATCTTGAATCACTTTTTAACTCTTCTATTTCTACTTCTTCTTCTATTCCATCTGCTATATCTACTCCTCTTAATAATACATATATCTATACAATGATGGTAACACCCAAGGATATTTATGATTATTTTGAATAACATCCTTTGATCCTACACTCCAATATACTGCGAATGGAACCTTCTCTGATGATAAAACCCAAAACCCTATTACTTGGTGAACTTTTTTTGAAAAGGTCATAATGGTTAATTAATGGAAAGGCAAAAAACTGATTTGTATGTGCAATGCCTACTTCCAAGATGAAGCTGAGGAATGGTGAATACTATATTTTGAGGTTAATTACACTGATACTAATGCCATTAAATGGAAGGCCATCTCTAAAGAATTCAAATAACAGTTTTGTACCTAGTGATAAATCAATAAATGGATATATGATCTTGAAAAACATAGGTAAGGATCAACCAAATCTGTGACTACTTACTATGTCACTTTCAAAAAACTTCACAAAAGGACCAATATTGAAGGTAATATAAGTCCTAGCCAACAACTCTTCTACTACATCAGGGGATTGCTACCACACTTGGCTCCAATTGTTTCTATAAACAATTCTAATGATATGACTGTTGCACACAAACTTGTAATGTCTTATCAAAATGGTCAGAACATAAACAATAATTAAGAACTACGCAATCTTACTCCTACCTCAAGGAATTTCAAAATGGTACTTTAAAATTTGAAGACCCTATGAATACTCTTACCAAAAAGTTTGAAAACTCAAATTGAACTTGGCTGAAAAATTGGAACTTTTTTCTGCTCAAATGGAAAAACAAGACCATTATCCAAGGCAACTTATCTCCAATCCTATAAATAGATCTAACTCTTCCTAACTTGTATATTTCAGGTGCAATGAACCAGGACATCTGGCTAGGGAATATATGTCTGAAAAGGTTCAAGCAAACTTCTCCAGATCCAGGAAATCTTTAAACTATTTCATCATTGAAGAATCTGAAAAGGAGTTCAATGAATCTGAATGTGAGGAGGAAGTCTATATTAGTTAGTGCAATCAACCCTATACCACTAATAGAAGGGAGGCCAAGCAAAAGCAAAAACAATCTGAATTAAATAAGGAATTAAACCAATGCATCAAGAAAGTCCCTAAGATCCCATCAAGGAAAATTCATAACTCTGATCCTGAAGTAATTGAAATCTCTCCTACTATCAAACCCAAAAGATCCAAAACCAAAGCCCAACCATTTATTGTGGACCAACTGCCTAACTATAACATCTCTGAGAGTATTCTAAATCTTTCTGCTAAGGCTACTTTGGGACAAATGTTACAATATTCTAATCAGTGCAAAAACTTAATGAAAATTCTCAAGTGATCTAAGATACCTATAGAAATCAATTATTTTATCTCTAATGACCTAAGGAAAACCACAGCTGCCAGGTGTTATGTCTGTATCAAAGAAAATCCTGTGATGGCAATTCTTGAATCTGGTACTACTATCAGCATCATTACTGATAAACTTATGAGGAAACTTGGATTGGAAATTAATACCAAGTCCAAAACTATTGTAATTACTGCCAATGGTACATAAGCCAGAGCTCTTAAACAAATAACTTCTATGAAAATATTTATCCAGGATTTGATTGTATCGATAACCTTACAAGTAATTAAGTCACATGAAAAGACTCTTCTTCTTGGAACTAATCACATAAAGGCAAATTGGAATTTTGAGGACCGTATTCTCCAAATCACTTATAAGGGTAAAACAATTGTCATAAGAACCATATATTATACTACTATTCCTTCACATCTTCTATAAGGTAACAATAACTATGAGGATTATGAGGATGAACTTTTGGATGAAATTGAATATAAATCTGAAAGTAATATTGAGGAACAGGAGATCTACACATCTGATCATGTTTTTGAATCTGAGGATAACAATCCTGCTATCTTTCTCTTTAACTGTCCTAAATCTGAAGAACTTTCTCTTGAATCATCTACTGGAATCTTAACCAAGGAACAACAAGCTGAGATTCAACAAATTCTATCTGATCATAAGGATGTCTTTATTGGTTATAGTTCCAAAGAAGCCAAACAAGTAATCTAGGAAGGACTACAGTAATTACCCATAGTATTAATACTGGGAATACTACTCCAATTAAACAATAACCATATAAAGCCTCACCTGACCAATAGAAATTCATTAAAAAGAAAATTGAGGAAATGCTGCAGTGAGGAATTATCAGTTCTACTACCAGCTCCTGGTCTTCTCCTGTTGTTATAGTGCCCAAGAAAAATAATAAGTAGCATTTCTGTGTTGACTATAAGAAACTCAATACAGTTACTGAAAAGGATGTCTATCCCATACCGATTGTTAATAATCTTTTGAAAACTTTCAATGGTGCTCAATGGTTTACCTGTCTTTATCTAGCAAGTGGATATTGACAAGTGACAATGAGTGATAGGGACAAACACAAAACAGCATTCACAACAAAATATGGCTTATATGAATTTAATGTGATACCTTTTGGCCTTGCAATGTTCTTGCAACTTTCTAGTGACTAATGAACAAAGTATTGGCTCCTTACCATAGCAAATTTGTTGAAGTTTACCTTGATGACATTACCATCTTATTCACCACCTTTTATCTCCACTGTCAGCATGTTCCTATTATCTTGAATGTTTTCAGTGAATCCTCTCTGATATTGAACTCTGAAAAATGTCACTTCTTTTTATCGCAAGTGAAATTACTTGGTCATGTGATTAACTGCAAGGAAATCCAACCTGATAATGATAAAATTGCAAAAGTTAAGGAATTTCCAAGGCTCACCACTATCAGGCAATTGAGAAGATTTTTTAGACTTGTTTTTTATTATAGGAAATTAATCAAAAACTTCTCTTCTATTGTTTGCCCTTTAAATTCTCTCTTGGAAAAGGATATATCCTTTAAATGAATAGATAATCATCAGTAAGCTTTTGAAACTCTAAAGCAACTCTTAACCTTATCTCCTGTTTTGAGATATTCTGATTTTTCCAAGGTCGTCTATCTTCATATTGATATCTCTGGAACTGGAATTGGTGCTGTTCTGACACAAAAGGATGGGAAAAAAGAGTATGCAATTGTCTATGCTAGCTACAGTCTCAACAAAGCTGAGCGAAACTATTCTACTACTGAATTAGAATGTCTTGCAGTCATCTGAGCTATTGAAAACTTTCATCAATATCTAGGAACTCAATACTTCTTCTTGATTACTGATCACTCTGCTCTTCAATGATCGAAAACAACTGAACTTAAAGGATGACATGCAAGGTGAATACTTCACTTGGAATTCTATAACTTCACTATCAAATATAGAGCTGGAAGAAAACACAACAATGTTGATGCTATGTCTAGGATATATGATATAGATAAACCAATCTTCCACAATTCTAAGTTTACACCTATCCAAAACTAATTCAAAGTTAGTAATCACAAGTGAAATCCAACAATAAGTAATATCTAGTCCAAGTAGTTGGTGTCCTGGACAACAACACAACCTATCTTATCAAAATGGAATTTCAACATTATCATCATCTCAAAAACTATTTTCAACACAAAAAATTATCTGATACTTTTGATAACAAACAATAAAAACACTTATCTCTAAAGCACAATACTATCAAGTAAAAAACAACCAACTCTACAAAAGAATTGTTGTAGAAAAACAAGGAATCAATTACTCTGTGTAATTCAAAAACATAAAGTGAAATCAATTTTATACTTACTACACAATCATCCTATTGGAACACATCTTGGTGTGGACAAAGACTTTGAAAAACTATGTGATCAATAGTACTGGTCCCAAATGTTTGAGAATGTGAAGTATTATATCAATATTAGTAATCAATATCAGTGATGAGGCAAATTCAGGACTCCTAGACCTTTACACCCAAATACAGTTGGTGATCCCTTCTCCAAAATAGGCATTGATATTGTAGGACTCCTTCCAATAACAAGCAAGGGAAACAAATATATCATCATTGCAACTGACTACTTTACAAAATAAACTGGAGCTGACACAATTTCCCATACCACAAGACAGCAAGTTGCAGATTTTATTTATCAAGTTATTATTTGTAGATATGGATGTCCAAAATACATACTTTCTGATAGTGAAACACATTTTAGGAATAAAAAAGTTAAAGCTTTATTGGGAAAATTTCAAATACGACATTTTTATTCTATCCATATTACCCACAAACAAATGGACTAGTAGAGCACTTCAATAGGACTCTATGTGAATCTCTAGCAAAAATAACTTATGGAAAGAAGGATTGAGACGAATTTATTGCACCAACACTGTTTACCTATCACACATCAAAACAAGCTTTCACCAAATTTACCCCCTTCTATTGATTTATGGCCGCAACCCTCAAATGCCCCACATGGAAATAAATAAAGTAATGGAAAGAAATATCTTGACCTGACTCTATCAACTGACTGAAACCCTGCCAACTACCCAAGAAAATATTATGAAAGTTCAAAGAAAACAAAAGAAGAGATTTGACTTGAAGTTGAAAAAGCTAAGGAACTTCAAAATTGAAGACAAAGTGTTAGTCTATGATGCTGCCAGGGACAAATACTTTACTGGAAAACTCAAACCAAAATGGAAAAAACCCTACTTTATATATGATGACTTAGAAAATGGAATCTTTAAACTTAAAACAATAGATGAAAAAGTTTTGATGCCCCTCTTAACTTGACCTTATTGAAATTATATCTTGATCATGAAAAAGGGGAACCTACTGTATACAGTATATTGAAAATTGAAAGGAGGAATATACAGTATAATAGTGATAGCCGCTACGTTCTCACCACTATTACAGCCGGCCTCAGGGCTCTTAGTAATATTGCATAATCCCAAGGTGAAGTACTTATAAGTGAACAAGTGAAAATCTCAAAGCTTAAGCGAGAAAAAGATTTTATCCAAAGGAGCAGAAATAGGAACACCCAACTAGACCAACAAGACACCAAACCTGGCCACTTTTTGCCACAAGTTCTGGTTTTCCAACTCAAACTCTCTGACTTTAGTTGAAGTGAAACTTCTGAAGGCCAACTACTCTACCTTCTCCTCCAACTGATGAATTTCTTTTTAAAGGTCAACCTGGGACCACTCACTATGACATATTTGTCTTTTCAAATATTCGACCCTTTCTTGGAGAGTAATGACAGTTGCCCACAAAGGATCCATCCTTCCTAAGCAAGTGAGTCTTTGTGCTTTAGCTGCTCTGGTTTCTCTTGGCATGATGATAAAAGGAATATAAGAAATACATAACAAACCAAGTAAAATTCTCATATTAAATAAGGAAATATGGATGATCATACTATCCCAACAATTATATAAGGAGCCCCACTACCTATCAGTTTGCATCAAAAAGGATTATCATACTTATGCAAAAATTACCATGACTACTATTCAGGACCTAATTTTGGAGGATCTTCTGGCCACAATTCCTGAATTTGTACAAGTAACCCCAATACTATATGATTTACTTCACCCTATTGAAAATCAGGTCTTGCAAATATACAAGTGTATGCAATATGCTATTCATATAAAAAACAGGATTCTCTTCTTAATCTATGCATACTATCTAGGAGAATTATTGAAAGGAATTGTCAATTGATCACAACAATCCTATTTGAACAAACACTTGATTAAATATTATCTTACTGAATGTCGCCGCACTTATGGTCTCTTTGAAAGATCTGGGATTAAGCAAATTTGAAGAACAAGGCATACAACTTTAACTATAATTATCAAGTTGAAGTTCAATGAATATTAACTCCTTATGAATTCTTGATTCGTGAAACTCACCACTTAAGTAAGGGGATATGTTAACCTTAATTATTAGTTGTATTTTCCTTTGATTATTATTTATAGTTCTTGTTTATCATATTACTGTAGTTCAATTTTTTGATTATGTAACACATATAATGCAAGGTGTATCTCATTGGTTCATAGGATAGATCCAATCATTAAGGCAAAGTAGTGATTGACGTAGTGTGCATTATTTAATTTTCATATCTTATCTATATTTAACTAGTAGATTACCCAAGTGAACAGATCTGACATATTGATTTAATTTGACAAATCTGGCAGATTTGGTCACTTTGGCCCCTTTAATCACCAAATAATTAATATTCAATTATGTATATAAAGGCCAGCTGTCCAAAGCAGTTGACCCAGGGTTTTACCTACTGAATTATTTTATCCTTGACATTATATATCTCTAATAAACCTTCTAATTAAACCAAATCACTCAAAGCCTCTTTCAACATGTTTGTGTAACCTCTACTATCCTTGAATTATCAACTTTAGTATACCACGACTGAGATATTCTCCCTCAACTTAAAG
>CAJVPT010002944.1:0-16295 GCA_910592055.1 Acaulospora colombiana
TAATAAATTAAAATTATAAATTAATAAATAATAAAATTAAAAAATAATTAATATATTATTACTTATCTAATGTTATACTCTTACTTTGTTTAATAATTTTTTCAATATTTCTATTAATTTATACTACTTCATTTTCTAATAAAATTGATGATAATTGTTTTTTTGTGGATGCTTTATATCCAGGTTGAAGAGTTTTAAATAACTCAATAAAATATGGATTTTCAATTGTTGACCATGAGATATCACATATAATAAATGCCTTAAGCAAAATTTTATTGATTTTTTCTTGATAGCCGGGTTGCAAAATTTTAAATTTATAAAAATCATCTAATTTTTGCTGTCTTTTTCTTTTATTATTATCAGTGTCTTTATTTGAAAAGGAGGAGTTGGCTTCTTCTTCAGCAATTATTTTAGAAAAATATGTTATAACAGGTTCTGGACAAGAAAGACATCTATTTATTAAATGTGGATAAAGTTTTTATGGTTTTCCATTCTCCCAAAATTTTTTACAATAATTACAATTAGCTTAATAATGTCCATTACTTATGTCTTTACTTTCAATTATCAAATTACTTATGTCCTTACTTTCAGTTATCAAATTACTTATGTTCTTACTTTTTGTTATTAAATTACTTATGTCCTTACTTTCAATTATCAAATTACTTATGTCCTTAGTTTCATATATCAAATTGACTTTCGATTATAAAATTGATTTTCAGTTATAAAAAATTGACTTTCAGTTATAAAAAATTACTGATCAGTAATAAATTGACTATCAATAATAAAAATTTGACTTTCAATTATATAATTATATCCTCTAACCTAAAGTCTAGAGGGGACATAAATTCTTTACAGTTATATAATTATGTCCTCTAATCTAAAGTCAGGAGACATAAATCCTTTTTGGTTATAAAACTTTTGGTTATAGAACATAATATTAGACTTTAGAGATCTATCTTTAGTCAGGGCTAATTGCATATGGCCAATGCAATGATCTACCCTTCAAAAATTCCTTGTTTCTCCTTCCCTCCCTCTTCATTTGTGTGTATTGTATTATATTGTATTGTGTTTTACAATTTATTTACTTAAACTCTTCATAAACATGGCTATCCCAAGACAAGCTCATAATCCACACCATGCAATAATTTCAATATTATTTTTAGTTTTTCATAGTCTATTATTGATATTTTTATTTATTTAATTTATTATATATAATTATTTTAATTTAATTTATTAAACAAGTTTAAATATATACTATACATATAAATTTTTATTTTAATATTAAAAAAAGCATGTTTGCGAAAGTAATGTTTCAAAAAGAATAAATAATTTTTTATATCAATTCAAAAAAATATTTTAATTGTTTGCATTTATTGTGATAGAAGTATGATAATGTGATCAAGAAATTCTAGAAAGTTGATATATATTGTGATAATTATCTAAATAAAAATTAAAAATGATTAATATTATAATCACATATATATTTTTTCTTAATAAATATATACTTATCTTTTTATGAAAATATTCAACTTTAACAATCTTATAATGTATTCTGAAACTGAGGATTATCAGATATTTAAAAGCAACTCATCATTTAATCATCAGTTCCATAATATTTAATCAAGAATTCCAGTACAAATAATGATGGCCCAGAGAGCATGACATAATACTTGCAACCAGCCCTATAAGTGTGCAATGACTACTTGTATTCTTAATCTTTTTGCTTAAAAAGAAAGAGGTGCATATTGCTCAAATGATCATGAAGGATTGATATTTTTTTGTACAAAATCGAGTTTTCTTTCTCCAATTCTATGACAGAAACTGTTACAGCAGATTTGAAGATTGAGTATAACTTGTGGGACCATTGGGAATCTTTGAGTTGTTGAATAAGGGAGTTAACCTTCTTCCTTAAGGACTGATTTTCTTGAAGAAGTTATTCCTTAGCAAGATGGCGAGCAAGATATTTTTGTTTGTGAATGTGAGACATTGTTGTATTGTTGTATGGTTGATGAATTGGATAGAATGAATAGAAAACCAGTTGCAAAAAGTATTATTTAAATAGAAAATATTTTTCAGATAGCATATGTTTTTCCAGTCATTGAAAAAAGATCCACATATAAAAATACAATGATAGACACATGTAAAAAACATGGTAACAATGATGATCTATGAGATAATATACTAAATTAGGATCAACAATAATTATTACAAGTCAATATGTCAGCTTCCAAAACCTCCTGATCATATCATTGCTACTTTGATATGATCAGAATATTATTGACACATTTTTTTTGGTCTTCTTTTAAAGAAGCAGATGTAACTTGCTTTGTTTATAGCTGACTTCTCGTAAATTTATGATCTCTAGCTTTATAATTCTATTTTTTTTTTAGCTTTGCTTCTATATGTTGCCTTTATTGCACATGTGTATGTTTTTTATTTTACATAACATATTTAACATGAAACTAATTTTTTATGTTGTATCTTGTTCTGATTTCTGATCACCACTCAAGCATTGTAGCAAAAAACATTTCAAATTTATTTATTTTTTTTAAATTCAATAAATATTTTTTGCTCTATGAATATACAGTACATGCTTTTACAAATTCATATACATGAAACTATACTCCATGAATCTATATACTCGAAACCATGCTTCATGAATCTATCTATAAAACTATTTACCCTATATACTTCAAATATATTCATAAATAATAGGTCAAGATCTTGATTATGAAAAATGTCTATCTCATTATACAGCTCGGTAGAAACAAATTTCCTCATTATGACAACTATACACAGAAAAAAGGCTGAACTTCCAAGCTTCCTCACAGTGGTCCAATTACTCCAATTGGTTTATCACTCACAGAGTACACCTTGTATGTTTCATCAGGTCACATCATGTCTCACATCAATTACACATGATCTGAACTATAACAAACAGATTTCAACAGTCCAAACACTATGAAACTTTCACACATTATCATGCTCACTATACATAACCTAAAAAAGGTGAGAAATATACAGGTCAAAACACGAGACACAAAGATTTAGAGTTTGGCAAACCTACTGATCAACATATCAAATATTGATCTCGCATTATGATGAATAATATAGAGATATCCAGATCATATGAAAGCATCACATGCAATAATCCATATGATTCATGATCTAAAGAAAATGCAAAACATATAAGTCATCACACAAAAAATGGATACAAATATATTCATCACAGATGAATTTTTCTTAATCACATGTACAAGAAAATGTAAAATTTTACCTTGAGTCAAATATCTTAGCGGAAATGCACCCTGGTCCTATGCTCATACTTGTGGGGAAAAAAATATCAGTCTTGAGCTATTCAATGAACACCCACACATTCTATTTAGATCAAAATTCGTGAAGATAGAGGTGGGTTCCGTGTGTACACCATCGTGGGTGAAAGAAAATTTGAGACGTTTTATCTGATAACTCGATGTAAAATGGATTTTAACCAATACATACCTTAATACATAAGATGGAGCCAATCCTGGGTTTTCGAATGGTGGTTTTGCGCTTCATTTTGAATCAAAATCGATAGAGTTCAATATGTAGCAACTTTTCGTGAAAACGTTAAAAATGCAAAAAAATTTGTTTTTTTTTTGACCTTACGAAGCCATTCCTGTTGAACAAAGGGTCACACCACAACAAGCCACATATTTTCGAGAAGCTCAGGTCTCACATTATCACCACGCAAAAAAATTATTCATTTTCGTCATGAACTCGTTGAGATATGAGTATGACAATTTTGATAATGAAAGTAAAAAATGTTCAAGAAAGAAGAGACCTTGGTCACATGACCTTTCTCAAACCATTCCCACTGAACGAAGAGAGTTTCACCATAACAACCCATATACCATTCAAAAGCTCGAGATTAGACCTATCACATCGCATATAAATCATTTGATTCAATTATGTACTCACAAAGTTATCAATAATATAAATAAAAAATATATTCTATACACTTTACAAATCTTTGCCTCGAAATAAAAAATTTGTCTAAAATATCATGATTGGTTAGATTTATTCTGCTTGGATGAGAATTATCTTACTGACATAACACAGTAAATTAAATTTGCAGGTCCCTCTGTTCAAAAATCCACCCCTCCTGTACTATCAAATGTTACAAAATCACACTTGCAACCTGCCCATTACATTAACCAATTATCGACCTTATCTATTGTGATTCCAAAATTATGCATGGATTTTTGGCCAAATTTAATTTACTTAGAATAGTTAGAAAGGGGTAGAAGAAGAGAGTTTACAACTGATCGACAAAATTAATTGACTTTTTTTTCCAGATCACTGGTAATACTTAGAATCAATAAAATTGGTTCTTTAATAACCAGCGATTCTAAAAATAGACCATCCCTTGCTATAAATGGATCAGAAGTCAATAAGAAGAATAGTATAATATTCTTTATTCTTAAAAAGATTGATAAGTAGTTGTTTTGTTATTAATGTAATTTGAATTATTGATATTGCTTTTTCTAATATTTTAAGACTAATTGTGTTATAGGCTTTTGCTATATTTTAAAAAAGAATCCATAATTCTTTTCTTTTTTTTCTAGCCACTTTATATATACTATTTAGAAGTTAAATAGTTCAACAATACTCTCTTCCTATAGATAGCAAAGTTTAATCCTTACAAGATATCATGTTTTGTGAAGATAGTTGCCAAGTGTTTATTTACTATTTTGATAAAGCAAAGTTTTACTTTTTTCAGTAACACAATTGGTTTAATATTTCCAAGCTTATAGTACTATAGTTTAGGCTTGAGTATTGAATATATGTTATTGCTTTTTTATTTCTTAAGTATTTAATTATTTTTAAGATTCTTATTAAAAAGCTATACTAATATAGCTTTCTCTTTAGATCCAAATTCTTCAATATTTTATAATTGATTTATAAGAACAAATATTCTTTTTGTTAGAAAGACTTGATATTTTGTCAAGTTTTTCTATTGAAAAATTTTTTTTTAGAGGAAGCTCTATTATAGTTTGATCCATTCTTTGGATTGATATTCTGTTTTCCAATTAGAATCTAAATCTTTGAAGTTGAATTTTTTTTCTTTGAAAGCTTTTTGATAATAGATCTTGACTTGCTAATTAATGGTTTGTGGATTTGTAGCTACAGTATATATATTGAACTCTTATAATTTTGTACTAAGAGTCTATCAATTACTATATTAAATTATTTTCTATTAAGAATGCAGTTCAGTATTGTTTTTGGTTACTTCTGAAATCCTCACATCTGATTTCAAGAGTATTTTTAGATTGAATTTGATATAGAGACTTTTTTTTTTTTTTTTACAAATTATATATAAATATATTATTACTTAGACTATGAAATCTATTGATCACTGTTGAAATTTTTTTTTAATGAAAATTTCCATATTGCCTAAGCTTTTTTGAGTAGATAATGAATTTTATTGGCTTCTCTATATGCATTGAAATTATATTTAGGAATAGCACTTTCAATTTTAGATTTTCTTTTGAAGTTGAAATATACTTTTTTGTTTTTAGAGTCTTAAAAGCTTCTATAATAATAGTAGATTTTAATAGATATCAGGTCTTATTCAATATTTGTAATATATTGAAGTTACTTAAGGGCTCTATATATATTTAGTTTTTAAAATTGAAAAAAGTAATATCTGTCCAAATTTTAAACTTTTTTCACTGGATATTTATAGAGTTAACCATATCTAGGATTTTAATATCTTTAGTTCTTTGTAATTCCTGATCTTTTTTCTTAAGCAAGTTTTCAATTATTAAATACAGTAAATTATTAAAAGTGTATAATTACTATTAATTGAAGTTTCCATTAACATATTATAGAAATCCTATAAGTTTTCAAGGTTCAGTTTAACTGTAGTCCAGATATAGTCAATTCTACTATAAACTAGCTTGTTTAATTATATAAAAGTATTGTTGTCTTCTTCCTTCCAAAACCTTTGGACATCTGTAAAATTTCAGTTCTCTAAGAAATTAAATAATTCAATTTTAACTCTCTTATATCTAATATATATTGTATATTATTATTAACTGGAATAAATCTGTTATAGAATCAATTACAGCATTAAAGTCTCCCATAACAATTACTTCAAAGTCTTTTTTTTTGTTTTTTATAAATTTTCTTTTATAAGATTTATTGCAAACATCTACTTTCTTTCTTATTAGAAGGTAAGTAAACTTGAAAAATTGCAAGTTTACTTTTTACTAACTGGAAACTAGCTTCTATTATATGGCTCTCTATCTCATCTATATATACTAGCTTTCTTTGTCTTTAGATCTACTATTATTACTGCTATGAAAGAACTTATATATTTTTTGAAATTTGAAGGCAAATGTATCAAATTCAAATATAAGATTTATTTCACAAATTTTAAGAATATCAATATCTATCTTTTGAATTTTTTCTCAAAGCCTTTATTGATCAAGATTTATATTAATACATCTTATATTGTATATTTCTATAGTTATAATATTATTGATAGATAGTTTGATGTCATTATTTTGATAAAGGACATAGTTTTTTAATATTTTGATAGTATTGGATTTTATTGTTGAGATAAAATTGTTTAAGGAGTTTGTATCATTTAAAAATTTATTGTTATATACATTATTGTTTGTTGATACTATTGAATTTATTATTTTTTGAGAAAAGCTGAATTCCTTTTGAGAATTCAATTCTTCTTTAGAAAACTATAATTGGATTAATATACTTTATAATCCTCAAGCTCATCTTTTGTATCCTGACTAAGAATATTTTTTGAATAGTTGCTCTATTTTATAAATTCTTGTATTCATTTTTTCAGTTTAGTCAAGATTTATTGTCAAGGAGTAGATTCATTGATTTCAAAATCTGAGTTATTTAAACTTCTAAATTTTTGATTAGTTCCCTAGTTCTATTTTCTGTTTGAGTTAATGGATTCATTATTGCTACCTATTAGTCAAGCATATCCAGTTTTTTGAATTTAGGTTCTTGTCTTGTTTTGGTTATATATGTAGATGATTTGCTTCTGATCCATGTGTATAATTTATTCATATTATTGTTGGATTCATCAATTTTATTTCTAGAGTTAGGTTTCTATCTTGTTTTTCTATTGCATCCAATATCAGTTTTTCCTATTCTTCTATCTATCTGTTCAGTATCTGATTGTATTGATTTATTATTTGATTCTGAAGTTTTCTTGTAATATTGTCTATCAAATAAAAGATCTTGTTCTTTTCTAAAGGGTTTCTTTAATATTCTATATAAGTTTATGGCTATGTATAAAGATATGTTACTTTAAAACTTTTTCCAGATCTTATAATAATACAAAACATATAACAGTGTAATCTTGTCTTTTAATTGTGAGCAAGTTTTTAGAAGTAAAGCATATTTTGACCTTGATATATCTAACTACTTAAGTAATCAAACTAGTAGTAGTATTATAAGTACCATATAGTCTTAAAGATTAAAAGTTATGCTACATAATAATTTAATTAATTTCTTCATTATCTGGTTTATATTGAATAAAGATAGCCCTAATAGTTACTTTTTTAATAAGTATTATCTATTCTTTCTCTAAATCCTTAAACTATTAATAGAGTATGATATAGTCTTTTATTTTTCTTTGAGGATAAGAGTAATTATAAATATAAATATTTGCTATATTTTTATATTTAAATAGAGTAGCTTTAATCTCTTAATATGAGTAATTTTGATTAATATCAATTAAAGTGACTACTAATGTGGACTTGTCTTCTTCTATCTTTTGTTGAAAAATCTTTTTATGTATTAAATTTTTGAAGTTCATCTATTTTTTCATATGTAGAGTAATGACAGTAAAGTTTTTTCCAAATATCACAATATATCTTCTTTTTTCCTACAACAAAACATAGTCCAAGTGTTTCCATTAAGAAAGTCTTTTTAAAGGGTTGGAAGTCTTTTGACAGGCTTAGTGCATTTTGAAGATATTTTATTCTCTTATTTTATGATTTTTCTAGAAACCTGGATATAATAATCACTATTTTGTATTTACTATTTTTTTTAATATAGAAAGAATTAATACTAGATAAT
The DNA here is from genome assembly GCA_910592055.1 of Acaulospora colombiana. NCBI lineage: Eukaryota > Fungi > Glomeromycota > Glomeromycetes > Diversisporales > Acaulosporaceae > Acaulospora > Acaulospora colombiana. The sequence goes on from CAJVPT010002944.1 coordinate 8,101, forward strand.
AAAGGTTTATTTCTTGTCTCATAGACAAATTTTCTACAATATTATTTTCTTTAATTTCTTTTGTGATCTCCTTTATCTCTATTTGATTTTCTACTTTTTTGTCATTTATTTCTATTTCAATATTAATAGAAATTTTTACTATTATAGTTGATTCAACTTCTATGTCATTTTTTAGATCTATATTATAAGGATTGATATTTATTAAAAATTAGATTGTTGAAATTTTATATAAGATATGTTATAATTGTTTCTTCTGTTTGATTAAATTAAAATATTTGTCTTTTAAATATGATATTAGAAGATCTTTATTTTTTTCTTGTTCTTGGATCTATAGATATAGAATATGTTACTTAAGAATTATGACTTTAACAAAGGTAGTCTGATTATATTTAAGATTCAATTGTTAATTTTATTTAAAATTGAGTATCTACTTGATTAAAAGACAGGGTTTTGCATAGTTTCTAGAGTAACAGCTATATTTAAAATAGCTTGTATTGTTCAAAGTTTCTTGTATTAGTCAAATTTGTTTGATAGTCAAATCAATATATCCATAATATATGTTTCCTTTTTTTTTTGTAATTTATATTATTTTATATTTTTTTCATTGATATATCTAAGTTACATAATACAGAAAAACTTATTGACTGTTTTGGTAAATGGTATAGTCTAAAGTTTACATGTTACTAAAATAAACTGTTATTGTTTTGTTATTGCAAATTATATTTGAAGATGATTGATTCTTATTTATCAAATCTAAAAATAGATATAATATATGGAATTGTAAATAAATATATTTATTTGAAGTTTATATTTGTCATTTGAGCTTGTTATTGTAAAAGTATAGATGTGACAGATTTTATATTACATGTTTTAGATATAATCAGTTGTTGTATTGTTTTGAAACTCTATCCTATTGAGCAAAAGAGGCTTGAATATCCTCCTAGATATTGTAAACCTTAAGCTTAAACTGATTTATTGACTTGAATTATTGTTTACAAGACTTCTTTTGATGTCAAGAAAGATATTACCTTATATTATCCTGATTAAAAACTTGTGAAGTTAAAATTGAATCTCAAAAAGTTTATTGTAAATCAGTATCCTTGTGTTTTTTTTCCTCTGTAAAGAAAGAAACTTTGTATAGGACAGATAGATTTTCTTTAAATCTATTTAATTTTTGTTATCAATTAGTTGTATATAGTATAAAGCTTGTTTGAGAGTAAAGGATTTTGTATATAAAGGTGTTTTTTTATATGTAAAGTTGGCTTCTTTTGCTTTCCAATAAAATTATTAAAAAAAGAAATTTTTTAAGAAAACTGAAAATCAGTGGAAAGAGTTTTTTTTTTTTATATATAATTATACATCTTAATAAATAATAATAATAATAATAAATTATAAAATATATTATTTTTAATCAAGTAAATATTATTTATAAAAATATATTATATTAAAAATCAAACAATTAATATTTTTTATTAAATTATATTATAATAGAAGCCCAAGTTTAGACCTGATAAACAAATCAAACAGGATAAAAAAAAATTGCTATTACCTTCTAAGGATTCGAACCTGGAGGGCATCAAAGAAATAACAGAAAAGAAGTATATGATAATTATTAAGGATTGGGTTTTTTATGAAATAAAGTGGTTTGGTTTTTAACTGCAGATAGAACTTAGAATGATCTACAGTAATAATCTATAGGCAATGATTTTATTAATTAGAGGAATTATCCAAATTAGTAAAAAAGCGAAATATCATTCTCTAGGTTGCATTTAGAAAAATAGTTTTTCAATAATAAGGGAGTCAGTATGTGAAAGTCACAACAATTTGTAAATACTTAGTATATACAGTATATAATAAAGACATGTCATGCTGACCTAATTGTAGGTTAAAAAAAAATTATATTATATTATATTATTTATTTATGTTTATACTATAAGTAATAAGAAAGCTTAATTAAATAAAATCAAAATTTTCTTGTTTTTATTATTTTAATTAAATAAAGTTTTTTTTTTTAAATGCTGGCTGAGCCAAAACTTTATTGAAAGATCCTTACATAAGATAGAGAAAACAGAATTCCTCAGGACTATATATAAGAAGCATTTGTATAAATAAAGTATTACAATAGAAGAGCTCCTTTATGAAAACTTCACCTTGTGGCCTGGTCACCTCTTAAGAAGGGAAAGAGGGCTAGTCTAAGGTCTAACTAGTGCTGAAAAAAATTTTAAAACTATACGAACCATTGGATAATTGACTTAAATTTTCTATACCTGCTGACTATTTACCAGAGATCACTATTGACCAATCCGACGCCTTGCAAATTATTCACCAGAATACTTGTATTTTCATCTTTAGAAAGAAGTGAGTTGCAAAGGAGGAGAAGGGATTACTTATCCAAAGACCTGGTGAGACCTATGGCCAAAGAAATACCTTAAAACCTTTGGTGGGATTAATGAATCCAATCCTATAGGTAATATTATTTTCAAGTATCTGCTACTTATTTAAGAAGATGCAAAACTTCCAAAGATAGATTCAGTCTAAAGGGGGTTCTTCTATTCTGGTAAATGTTTCAAACTAGTACTAACATTATGAGTAAGAATGGTGGGTACCACTGGTAGCTTTAAAGCTTTTCTTAAGGCCAACACTTTTATTTAGCAAATTTTATTATATTTTCAATCCTTGTAGGATGTAGAATTATATATCCATGAGTTATACTCAGTATTAGTACAATATATTCATATACTTCCCATACATATTACTCTAATATACCCTGTGTACACTAAATAAGTACTATATATATCAACTATTCTTAGCAACCTATCTATATTAGCTAGTTTTATATAAATTATGCTATATATATATGTACTACCTTTATTGGAAAGCACTGTGATTCCTTTTTGATTCTTCCTAGTACAATTTTTATTAAGAGTAGGCTAGTTATTAGACTATCAATTTTTCTTTATCCTGGACCTAGTATTTTAGTTCTTCGGAGTAGTCCACAGATTTTCCCTTCCACCAAGGTCTTCTAATAGTTAAGATAGAGCACCTTCTTCACTATCCAGTACTTGTGGCTTCTTCAGAGGCACTCTACTGGTTGATTAGATCTGCTCTTATTATTGCCTCAAGGCAACGTTACCAATTCAGGATAGTTCTAGCTTTGACTTTAGAGATTGGTTCAATCACAATCTTCATATAAACCATCTACTTGATTAATAGATTCCCTCCTTGATAATTAATAGCTATATTCAGAAACATTGGATATATATGATTAAGCCAATGGATGACTTCACATCAGAATTTGAACTCATATATTGTGATCTGATCCATGGAATACTAACTACTATACTATGGACCCGTAGGTTTATTAAATAAAGTTTTTAAAATAATATTTTTTAATTTAATTATGTAATTTTTTTATAATATGATATCAATACAAAAAATATAATATATAAATTTATATATTAATAAAAAAAATAAATTTTTAAATAATTAAAAAAACTTTTAAGTTTAAGTTTTTTTAATAGTTAAAAATAATAAAAAATATTTTAATTGAATATTTTTTAAAAAAAGTTAATAAATATAGTAATGAATATTTTAAGAGTTTTAAATCAATTTTTTTTTTTTTGTATTTTAATTTAATAATTGATTTATTTTAAAATAACTAATAGTGCAAATTGTAAATAATAAATTTTTATGACCTATGGGTCTATAGCACTGTGGTAGTGCTTCTAGGTTACAATTACAAGGTCCAGAGTTCAATATCACCTGAGGATCAAGTGAAAAATACTACACACAATAAAATGATTCTATTGGATGACAAGTTACTACTTGTTATTAGGTGCAGTTCTGGCTATCTTACTGATACTTGAAATAAAAGGATCCACTGTAATATGGTATCACCTATAGCTGATTTTTGCTAGATTAGACTAGTCTATATATGTTATGGATAATTAGTATTTTATCATTACCATAATAAGGTGAAGAAAAATAGGGCTGATCTTATGGTCAATCAGGACAGAAATTGGATTAGCAAAGACACTTCATTGATCTTATTGACTAATAAAGAAGTTGTCAAGTTAAGAAGGCTGAAGTCCTGAAGAGAGTAAACATTGTATCAGTGCAATACATAAAAAGTATGGTCAAACTTGCCTATAACAAATCTTTGGAAGACTTTGATAGGATGAAGAATTCACGAACCACACCAAAGTTCCAAAATCAAGGACAGGTTAGAGTATATACAATGTTCTGATAACTAGATTACTCTATAAAATTGTTCTAGGAAAAATTAAAAGAGCATTATATGGTTTCCCTTAATAGGACTAGTTAGTATATATAGTATGTAATACATTTACCATGTATAAATCATCATATGTACAACATTATTTTATAATAATAAATAAAAACCATAGAAGAAAGTTTCCAAAGGATGAAAAACTAACTGTAATGTATCTGGAGACCTATTTAATCTTTGAAGTGAGAGGTATATAGAGGTTTTTGATAACAAAAAAGCTTATTTTTCCTCTTCCAGTCACTTGTGGGCCTCTTAGAGCTATCACTTTCATGATTTTCTGGAGAATTTTGTCTACCTCAGTTTAATCCTGAATTTTTGATAGCACAAATCCTCACCAAAAGTAATTGACTAATATGAAACATGACAGTTTTTGAAATATAAACAAGCTCCTATTGGTCATACTTATATGTCTCGATACATCATTGATAATGTAAAAAAGAAAGTTCTAAAAAAAATGTCACCTTTAATTATGTATGTTCAATCTCTAGAAAACAATTATGATACTAAAAAGTAAGTGACAAATATGAAAAGAGAATTCAACTCTTATCTCTCATTAAGTTTCTCAGGTGATGAAAAGACTTTCTTGAACAAAAGCTGAGGTCTTTAAGCTTCTATTCTGGTCAGGCAAAGTTCTTGAAAAGATTTCTTTATCCCGATCAGGCAAACTCTTCTATAAGATGGCACTAGTTTCACTAGCAATAAGTGAATCTATATATTGGCAGAAAGATAATTTCCTCAAACATTCTTCTTGAAATTACTTTCAGGAATAGCTAAGTTCCTCAAATGTCATAAAGCTTAAATAATATTCCAATTAAGCAAACCCCTTTCGAGAGGAAACTGTGAAATAAAGCAAGAATCTTTTGGAGAACTTTGATTTGTATTTCTCCTTCCTTTTTTCCCAGTGTTGACATTAGCAATTTATTATTTTTTGGGATAATCAACAGTAACAAACTGTTGACAATGATCTTGATTAACTTAGAGGCACTATTGCCAAGCTACTATATCAGGAAATTTTTTTGATGGAGAACTCTGGAGATCTCCACCTATTAAAAATTTTCAAAAATTTTTGAAAAAAACTCCAATAATTTTTCAAAATTTTTGAAAATTTTAAAACAAAAATAATTTTTTAATTTTAATAATAAAAAACTTTGAATTTTTTTTATTTTAAAAAATTTCAGAAGTATTCAAAGTGATAATATGTATATTAAAATAAATAATTATTTAATAAATATTTATTATATTTATCAAATCTTGGAATTATATAAACTATATTATCTATTTTTTTTTTAATTCTTTGTCAAGCTAGTTATATGTGTTTTATTAAATATTTGTAAACTGTATATATAAAATAAATCGCTAAAGCTAAAAAATGCTAACTAGCTTATTCATCTTTGTAATTACTACTCTAAGTGTAACTTTGGAAGTGATTTATCGCTCTATTAGGAGTTCAGATGAAAACTCTTTCAATTCTTAATATCATTGCCTGCAGGTCACTACTGCTAATCACTCTTTAAGTTCTGACATTACTCAAAATTCAACCATCTTATCTCAAATCTAACCTCTCTTAATAAGATATTTTTTAGGTCTTTATCTTCTAATCTTCCTTCTTCCAATATCAGAGTTTTTCTTTTTAGTTATATAGTTTTGGCACCTGGAAGATTAAAAGGTCTTTTTATCTTACCCTTCTTTTAGATTCCTTGCAATTGTTCCCATTCTATCATCCTTTAATATCTTGCATTCCAAGCCTTTTTCCAGAACTGATTACAAGTCATACTTTGCAGCTTCTTGATTCATCTTCTTGCTTCTTTTTCAATTCTTTTTCCATAGCATTTAAGGTCTGCCATCTCAAAAATAAGTTCACTTCTTATTAACTCTGCAAAGAAACTTAGTGTATTCTAACTAATTGCTGAGAACTGTTCTACTAGCCTGGATGTTCACTTGTCACTTCACCTATTTCTTTATTATCGTTCACTATTAATCTAGTATTCTTCTCTTCTGCTTCCTTTTTCCTTTTCTGTAAAAGTTTTCTGAAATTTATTAAAACTTCTTTGAGAACTTTATTCCATATCTTTTTTATCTGTTTCTTATATACTGGACATTCTAACAAGTAATTAATTATTTTTTCCTCCTGAAGATTACATGCAATACATTTTACTTGCTTGTATAGATCTGGCCTTCTTATCATCAGTTTACTCAATATTGATAGTTTGTCATTCATTAGCTTGATCAGAAAACTTTTTCTTTAACAATTTTTAAAAGATATATTCCACATATGGCTATTCATTCTCTCCCATATTAGATCCCATGTATAGCCTTGTTGTTCTTGAATTTGGTGGCTTTATTTCCTTTCCATTCTGTTTTGTAATGTCCACTGATATGCTGTAGTCTTATTATTTATTTTCTTGATGAATTGTCTTATGGGATCATCTAAAGTTTTATTCTGCCACTTGATTTCTGTAGGGATTTTGTATGAGATAAAATTTTTTCATTCTAAACTGGAAGTTTATGAGTATCTTTGCTAGAACATCTGCTTCATTGTTATGAGAGTCTTAAGAATGTGTCTTTATTTTGATAAGCTTTAAATCTAGATCTTTTTTTTTTTTATTAAACCACAACTGGTATTAGATGTAAGTTTTATTTAAGAATTAACTTAATTTTGATAGATAATTAAATTCTACAGCAGTTACATCAATTATCTTCTACAAGCCATATATTTCTATATCTATGCAGCTTAATGATGACCTATTGTGGTTTATCCTAGATAGACCTGCAACCACTCTGTGAGTGGACAGACCTAGCTAGGGGCAGAATGAAGATCTAGATCTTTTTTCTTAAGTAGCACTACCATTTATATCTATAATGATCAGTTTTTATACTTTAGCCATCTTTTATGCATTCTTTTTGAATCATCTTTCTTAACTATTTTCCACTTTGAGATACAGGCTTGACTATCTGTAGAGATTTCAATTGAGCTACCTACTGGGACTACTAGAAGTATTGTGACTATTGCTGTTAGTTCTGCACGTGTGGATGAGGGCCAACTGTCTATTCCTGTTTGAAATCTGTTTTCTTTTCCTGTATCACTTATTTGGATCCATGCTGCTCCCATCTTCATATTGTCACTACCATGATTTATTAGTGATCCATCTGAGTAGAAGGTTAACTTTTGTTTGGATCCTAGATTACGCTGGAGTATCTCTATTAGGTGATCTTGATATACTCCTTCTTTAACATTTTCTTTAATGATCGTTTCTTCCCAACTTTCTATATTTACATAATCCATCTTGATACCTTGAAAAGTGGACTGCTGGACTGGCCTCTGCAGACTCTGTACAAATACTTGATTGCTATCTATTGTTTTCCTGATTGCTCTTTCCAAAGATATTGTGGGACATGGAATTGTTAGTATCTGAGCTCTCCTAGTACTTTTTCTTGTATTAAGATATGGTATCATATATATCTCTTCCATATCTTCATTCATGATGCAACTCTGGCCTTGAATAAAACCTTCTGAGCAACCTATGCATTTAATTAGCTTTGTCTCTTGACCATTTTCACTATTCTGACACTTGTAGTGTTCGATTTTAGCTTTTCTCTTGGATTCTTCTTGTAGTAGCTTTCCCCATATTAGTTGATGATTGGCATTCTTTTTAGTTATCCATATTTTTTGTCTCTTGTCACGGTTAGGGCTAACTATAGAATATATTGGTTCCCATTTTAGCCAATCTATTTTCCACATCTCTATAAGTTGATTTAAATGATCTTTGGGGAACATTTTGCTTATATTTAAGAACCATTCTGGGATAGGACCTTTGCCAGTTTTTTGGATGAGTTGGAGCATGCGCCAATTTCTCACTTCATTTGTTTCATAGTCGATGAGCTGATCTATATACATCAACTTGTTGTT
>CAJVPT010002945.1:0-16294 GCA_910592055.1 Acaulospora colombiana
AAGGAAACTTCATACTCTAAGTAATAAAGTTGGCTAAAGATATAGAAATAACCTTTCACAGTTGGAATGTGCCTTAATCTTGATGAGTTGCAGGTTTATAGTCTTTTTCTTTACCAATTCTAACATTTGTGTCCACAGGATCCAGTTTTTTTCTTTTAATCATCTTTTGTATGTTTACTTTGGATCTTCTCTTTCTATTGTTTTTCACTTGGAGATACAGACCTGGCTATCTGTATAGATTTTCACATTGCTATCCACTGGAATTACCAGAAGTATTGTGACAATTGCTACAAGTTTAACACGTATTGAAAAGGGCCAACTGTCTACTCCTATTTGAAATCTACTTTCTCTACCCATATCTTCTATCTGGATCCATACTGCTCCCATTTTTATTTATTCCTTTCCATGATTAATAAGAGATCCATCAAAGTAGAATATTAGTTTTTTAACATTCAATACCAGATTACATTGAAGTATTTCTATTAGGTGGTTCTAATATACTCCTTCTTCGACATTGTCGCTAATGATGATCTCTTCCCATCTTTCAATATCTATCTGATTCACTATATTGGTTGGAACTAAGATTTGAGGATTTGAATTCATATTAATAAGCTTTTTCATTGTCTCTTCTAGTGATATCTTGAAGTAGGGGATTGTTAGTTCTTGAGCTCTTTTGGTTGACTTTCTTATATTGAGATATGAAACTTCATATATATTTTTTATATCTTTTTCTAATATATATCCCCTTCTTGTTTTGTATCCTCTGGGTATCCTGGACACCTTGTTAATAAGCATTATCATTACTACAGCAGTTGACGTGTTTGACATTGACTTTGTGTCCTATTTTTGTTTGTTATAGTTTTTCCCAGATTATGTGATGCCCAGCTTTCTTTGTAATTATCCATAGTTTTTATTGTTTGTCATAATCTAGATTAATTGCAACATATTCTGGTTTCCATATTGTCTAATATCTTTTTCACATACTCATGAGTTGGGTTATCTTATTACTTGGAAGAGTTTTTATTAAAGCTTGGAACTATTCAGGAATTGGATCTTTACTGGTGTTCTGAAGTAGTTGGAGCATTTGCCAATCCCTAATTTCTTTAGTAGCTTAATCAATTAGCTGGTCTATATACAACAGTTTATTGTTTCTTAGTGATGGTATGGCTTTTCTATATTCTTTTAATATAAGGTGTTCCTTAATTAAACTATTTCCCTTGCTCCATTCGAAGATTTCTTGCCATTTCCAACTGTGAAAGGTTATTTCTATATCTTTAGCCAACTTTATTACTTAGAGTATGAAGTTTCCTTTATCTGATAGATAATTCAGAGAGGTGCATGTTAATAGATTAAGTAGTTCCCAATTCTTTATCTGTACTTATTTGAGTTGGATAATTATTGTGATTCCTGCAGGACCAGAATCATCTAGTCTATTACACAATCCTGTTATTTGACTTTCTCGCTGGAGTATCCAGATACTTTTCAGGTTGTGAATCTTTGGGTGAGGTATTACACTATTAGGTATAGATCTACATAAAGTACTCTTGTTTTTGAAGAGCTTTTTATATGCTACCATTAGAGTATTACATATTTTCCAGGATAGTATACGATACTGCATTCTGAATTCTATCCTTGGAATTAATACCCTGTTTAAAATATACAGGGTTTGTTTATTTGTTAATTTCTTGTTTTTAAGAGCTCTGGTTACTACATTGATCTCGTTTAGCATTCTCTCTTTGAGTTCAACTGCAGTTTTTTGATTGCTGGTCCAAATTTCTAGAAATCTTGTATGTTTTGCCCTGCTAAGCTCCTTTACCACTTCTTTTTCTATACTAGTCTAAACTTCTTCTGGATAGCAATTAGAATTGTTAATAGTAATTAGAACTGATTTATTACTATTGATTTGAAAATTATTGGCTTTGTAGAAGATTCTCACAGTTTCGAGGATTTCTTCCATATCTTTTTTGGATCTTGCTATCCATGTCATATCATCCATAAAGGCTACGGATGTATGTCTTGATTCTAGCCTTCTTGTGATTTGTCCTTTGAGATCTGGATTCCAGGTGACTGATATTTTGTATCCCCTTTCTTTGTTATTCTAAATCTTGCAGAGCAAAGGATCATAGAATATTCGCCATAGCAATAATAAGATGGTTTCCCCTTAATCAATATCATTCCCTACTTTTATGAATTCTGTGAGATCATTTTCAAAGATGACTTGAAATTTTCTATCTTGAAATAGGCTCAACATAATCTTGATAAAACCCTTTTGTATTCTGATTCTTTCCATTGCTTTGACTAGCATATCCAGATTAATTGTATCATAGGATTTAGTGGTATCTTGGAAAAGTATTCAAAGTTCCTTTTTATTTTCTCTTGCATTTTCGCAGATGTTGTTAAGAATTTGAATTGTTTCTAATATACTTTCTCTAGGGAAACCCATGAAGTTGGGACCTTTGAGGATGTTATTGACTTTATAGATATTTTTCATCCTATTAGTAAGGATTTTTGTGAAACACTTTCTTGTAACTTCCAATAGAACTATTGGTCTTGTATTTATTAGCTCACACTTCCATTGTTTTGGTTTGACTATAGATATATATGGCTCTGTTTTCAACAAGTGGGAGTTACCTCCTATCTCAAGAAGATATTTAACATTCTTTTCAGGATTTTCTTTCCCTCCTGACTCAGTTTCTTGAGTATTTCATAGCTAATTTGTGACCACCCTGGTGCCTTGTTGTTTGGATGTGTTCAAAGTATTTTATCTAATTCTGCTTGTAAGATTGGCTTGAGGAGATATTTATATCATAGTTCCTTGATACAATTCTTGGGTCTATATTTCTCTTTCCAGTCTTCTGTAAGACTATTGAAGTTAGCATCTCTTTTTTTAAATGCTTCTAGATAGTATCCTCTTAGTTTTTTCTCTATTTCACCTGTTTTGATTATCATGTATTCTATATCATCCTGTATGACCTTAACTCTATCCAGCACTATTTTGCTTCTTGTTCTGTTTGTTAGGGAGCTTACCATTCTTCTCTAATTGAATTTTAGGTCATTACATTGTTGTTCCATAACAATCTTGATTGCATCTCTTGTTTTCTTGGCTTCAATCTTTTGACTGATAAATTTCAATCCCTCTATTGTATCCTGGATATCCTTTTTCAATAATGACTAGGGCATGTTGAAGATGCTATGTTGGATACAATGGTTTTCGATCTGATAGTTAGGGCTATATGTTGTGTTGTATTTCTCTATTATCAAGTTGAGAGTCTACAATTTAGTTATTTCTCTTGATGCTTTAGCCTTCTTGAAGAACTCTTTCAGTCATAGAGATTTTCTGTATGTAATGAACTCTGAACTATATCTATATTCAGGTTTTTCTTTATATATAATTTATTTCTTAATTGTGAGCTTGTTGAAGGCTGTTTTGCAGATTTGCTCTTCAAAGGCTTTCCAGATCTTGTTTACTTGGTTTTTCCTTTAATTTTCATTGGATTCTTCTTTAAGTAGGGGTTTCAATATTGTCTTGAACTTGTGATCTAAGTTTTTATGAAATGTTTGCTATTGTTCTGAAGATGTTTCCTTAATATCTATTCTTCTTAATTGTTGTTTAAGAGACTTTATGGTGTTACTTCATATAAAGAGATTATTGTTATATAAAGTTATAGAAATTATGGTGTGATCATTTTCTGTGACTTCTTTTATCTCTTAATTATCAAATCGTAGTATTGGATATCTTTATAAACTTTATAATATCCAAATATAGTCAATTCTACTACTGCTTGTTGCGTCCCATCTTGTTGGAGTCTTGTTTTTTTCTTCCCATATGGCTTGTGCATCTATAAATTTTCACTTATCAAGAAAATTAAACAGAGGAAGTTCAGGTTGCCAAGAGAATTTGAATTTTGCTTTGGAAGATGAGGTTCTATCTTTCAATAGATTATAAGCAGCATTAAAGTCTCTCATTATAATTGTGTGAAAGCCTTTTCTATATTTTGTTTTACTAAAACTAATTATTTTCTCCTACACTTTTTTGCACTTTTGCTTATCTGATAGAATACAGACCTGTATAATACAGATCTTTTTTTTTTTCATCAACAAGTTGGCAGCTATAATATATCCATCTTTTTCTTTGATTGATGTCATCTTTTTCTCTAGATCTCTTCTGATAAGAAGACTAACTCCTACTCCAAAAGGTGTGTCAGAATTGATACTATGGAAGTGTTTATAGGCTCTTTGTTTGTTGAAAGCCCATTTGGCATTAGCTTGGGTAAGGTTTGTTTCACATAAACCCATTATACCTATTCCTTGTTCTATAATTTTTTCAATTAGACTTTTTTGATTTGTCTTATTTGTAATGCCTCTGACATTGTGTGTTCCGATTCTAATTACCCTTTTTTGTATATCTTCTATTTCTTTCTATTCCTTTTCTATTATTATGGTTTTTCTTTTTTTGTTGAGGAAAATATCACATTTCTTTTATAAGAATGTTATTAGATCTAAATTATCATATTGTTCTAATGAAACCTCTTTTTCTTGTATTTGTTCTCTACCCTTTTATTAGTTGTTGTTGAGGATAAAGTGGGTGAGTTTACCTCTTGTCTCTTTGGATTGCCTGTTGCACCATGTTAGAAGTGATTGGCCTCTCTTCTACCTCTACTTATCTTGTTTGGAGTTGTTTATCCTTCAAGTCTATTTATTTTATCACTCAGTTTTTCAAGGTTGGCCAATATGAGTTACAATGGATCTTGATTGTCTTCTGTCTCTGATCTGCTGTCCTCACTGCTGATATTCTACTAGTGAGTCCTTTGTCTTCTTATTGGCCCTCTATTACTACCTGTAGCAGGATATTTAGTTGTTCTATAATTCTCCTGTTTTACACTATTATTATTCCTTTGTTTTGTTTGTCTTTGGTTTCTGGAGCATGTGGGTTTTATAGTATAAGAATGACGATAAGAGGAGGAGGAAGAGGATCTTGTGAACTCATAGCCTAATAGTAAATCTGAAGTTGAGTCATTATCTATGTTGATTTTTTGTGATCTTTGTTAACGTGATTTTTCTTCTTCACTTATAGGACTAGTATTTTCTCTATTGTTAGGATTCTTCACACTCCAGGACAGTCTTAAACCTTGTAGAAAAATATATTGTTTGCATGCCTTATTCCTATCCTCTCTTGTTACGAAACAGACAACCATAAAGTTCTGTTTCTTTAATGTGTAAGGGTTTTGGGAAGTATAGCATGCTTTTGCCTGAGTATCATGAAGAGCTCTCGCTATCAAGCTGGTATATGTTCTGTTTGTATCCAACAGTCTAGTTGAGTTAATATTTCTCTCTATTAGAATGGCATTTATCTCTTTATCTGTCAACTCTGATTTAGTGAAGATGGCTCTGGATGTTTTAGTACCTATAGATATTGTCTATGCTTCTGCGAGATCCTATTTAATATGTTTATGAAACTTGAAATAGGTCTTGACTCAAGTTTTCATCTTGGCCTTATAGATATGAATATTTTGAACTGTTCCATATCTCTTGAGATGTTCAACTATATAACTTTTGGAAACCTTCTGATCTAGATCAATTAGACTGATATGCCATATATCAGATCTATTTTCCCCTTTGAATTCATTAAAGATTTTTATGTTTTTCTCTCTTTTGGTTATGTGGATAAAACATAGAGTATAAGGAGTTATGTTTTGGATAATAAAATTATCCTCTTTGCAGTTTATTTCTTTTATATATTTTAAGACATCCTCTTCTTCTTGTATCCAAAAGGTCAACCATTCATTTTAATTGATAAATTCTTTCTTTAAGAGGTGTTTTTCTCTCTGTGGTAGTTTCAGGATATTGCTTAGATAGGTCTTGGCTTCTTCTTCTGTTTTCCCTGGAATATTGGCTGTCATGGCACTAAGTCTATATATTCCTTCTCTTTCTATAAAATATAGATTTATTAATGGGCGAAGTTCCTGTTTCTCATGTCATATGAGCTATAATCACTAATGTTGTTGCCTTTTATTTTCTCTTAAAGTCTTTATATTTCAGTCTCTTTTTGTTCATGAACACCAGTCATTAGGATTTCATTATCTATTATTGATTCAGTATCTATATATTTAGTGATCTCCATTAGTTGACTTTTCGTCTCCTGTGGATCACTTGCATTCTTGATAATTTCTATAAATTTGTCTTCTATGTAGAATTATAGAAGATCTTCTTCTTTTCTCTTTCCTTGTTGTTAGAGGTATAGGATATGTTGAATAAGGATCCGTTTCTTATAGAATGTTGTTTTATCTATTTCTAGGATGTTTGCAATAATACTATCTAGGATGGTAAAAGTCTCTGATGTAGAAGTTGTTTCTTCCTTTGGATTTTCTTCTTTGTGCCTTATCAACTGTTGGAATGCTCATAGTTTTGAGGTTTCACACAATTATAATGGGAGACTTTAATGCTATTTACAACCCATTAGAAGATAGAAACTCATCTTCCAAAGCAAAATTCAAATTTTCTTGGCATCCTAAAATCTCACTGTTCGATTTTCTTAATGAGTGGGGGTTTATAGATACACAAGCCATATGAAAAGGAAAAAACAAGACTCCCACAAGATGGGACACAACAAGCAGTAGTAGGATTTACTATATTTGGATATCAAAAAGCTTATAAAGATATCCAATACTACAATTTGATAATAAAGAGATAAAAAAAGTCACAGGAAGTGACCACACTATGATTTTTATAACTTTACATGACAATAATCTCTTTATACAAAGTAATACCATAAAGTCTTCTAAACAATAATTAAGAAGAATAGATATTAAGGGAACATCTTCAGAACAATGGCAGATCTTTTATGAAAACTTAGATCACAAATTCAAAACAACATTGGAATTCCTACTTAAAGAAGAATCCAATGAAAACAAAAGAGAAAATTAAGCAAACAAGATCTGGAAAACCTTCAAAGAACAAATCTGCAAAGCAGCCTTCAACAAGCTTGTAACTAAGAAATCAATTATATATAAAGAAAAACCAAAATATAGACATAGCTCAGAGTTCATTTCATATAGAAAAGCCCTATGATTGAAAGAGCTCTTCAAGAAGGTTGAAGCATCAAGAAAAATAGCCAAACTACAGACCCTTAGTTTGGCAATAAATAAACATAACACAATATATAACTCTAACCATCAGATCGAAAACTATTGTATCCAACATAGCATCTCCAACATGCCCTGATCATTATTGAAAAAGGATATTCAGGATGCAATAAAGGAATTAAAATTTATCTGTCAAAAGATTAAAGCAAAGAAAACAAGAGACACAATTAATATTGCTCTGGAACAATAATGTGAAGACTTAAAATTTAATCAGAGAAGAATGGTAAGCTCCCTAACAAACAAAACAAGAAACAAAATTGTACTGGACAGAGTTAAGGTTGTACAGGATGGTGCAGAATACATAACAACCAAAACAGGTGAAATAGAAAAAGAACTAAGGTGATACTATCTAGAAGCCATTTAAAAAAAGAAACATCAACTTCAATAATCTTACAGAAGACTGGAAAGAGAAGTATATATCCAAGGATTATATCAAGGAACTATAGTATAAAGATCTCCTCGAGCCAATCTCACAAGAGGAATTAGGTGAAACACTTTGAACACTTCCAAACAACAAGGCATCAGAACAGTTACAAATTAGCTATAAAATACTTAAGAATTTGAGTCAAAATGAAAAGGAAATCTTGAGAAAAATGTTAAATAACTTCTTTAGATGGGAGGTAACTTCCACTTGTTAGAAACAGAGCTATATATATCCCATAGCCAAACCAAAACCATGGGAGTGTGAGCTAATAAACACAAGACCAATAGTTTTGTTGAAAGTCACAAGAAAGTGTTTTACAAAAATCTTTACTAATAGAATAGGAAATATCTATGAAGTCAATAATATCCTCAAAGATCCCAACTTCATACATCTTCCTAGAGAAAGTACATCAGAACCAATCCAAATTCTCAACAATATCTATGAATATACAAGAGAAAACAAAAAGAAATTAGTGATACTTTTTCAAGATATTGCTAAAGCCTATGACACAATAAGTCTAGATATACTAGTCAAAGCAATAGAAAGGATCAAAATACCAAAGGGTTTTATCAAGATTATGCTGAGCCTATTTCAAGACAGAGAATTTCAAGTTATCTTTGAAAATGACCTCACAAAATCCATAAAAACAGGGAATGACATCAACCAAAAAGAAACTATCTCACCACTGCTATGGCAAATATTCTATGATCCTTTACTTTGCAAGATCCAAAATGACAAAGAAAAGGGATACAAAATGTTAGTCACCTGGAATCCAGATCTCAAAGAATAGATCACAAGAAGGCTAGAATCAAGACATGCGATTATAGCCTTTATAGATGATATGACATAGATAGCAAGATCCAAAAAGAATATAGAAGAAATCCTCGAAACTGAGAGAGTCTTTTACAAAGCCAATGATTTTCAAATCAACAGTAATAAATCAGTCCTAATTACTATTAACAATTTTAATTGCTATTCGGAAGAGGTTCAGGCTGGTATAGAAAAAGAAGTGGTAAAGGGGCTCAGCAGGGCAGAACATACAAGATTTCTAGAAATCTGGACTGGCAACCAAAAAACTGCAGTTGAACTCAAAGAGAGGATGCTAAAAGAGATCAAAATAGTGACCAGAGCTCTTAAAAACAAGAAATTAACAGACAAACAAATTCTATACATTCTAAACAGGGTATTAATTCCAAGGATAGAATTCAGGATGCAACATAATATACTACCCTGGAAAATATGTAACACTTTAATGGCAGCATATAGAAAGCTTTTCAAAAACAAGAATATCCTATGTAGATCTATACCTAATAGTATAATACATTATCCAAAGATTCACAACCTGAAAAGCATCTGGATGTTTCAGTAAGAAAGTCAAATAACAGGATTATGTAATAGACTAAATGATCCTGGTCCTACAAGAATCACAACAATTATTCGACTCAAACAAGCACAGATAAAGAATTGGGAACCACTTAACCTATTAACATGCAATTCTTTGAATCATCTATCAGATAAAGGAAATTTTATGCTCCAAGTAATGAAGTTGGCTAAAGATATAGGAATAACCATTCACAGTTGGAAATGGCAAGAAATCTTCGAATAAAGCAAAGGAAATAGTTTAATTAATGAGTATCTTACTTTAAAAGAATATAGAAAAGTCATACTATCACTAAGATACAATAAACTGCTGTATGTAGACCAGCTAATCAATCAAATTACTAAAGAAATTAAGGATTGATGAATGCTTCAACTACTTCAGAACACCAGTAAAGGTCCTATTCCTGAATAGTTTCAAGCTTTAATCAAAACTCTTCCAAGGAATAGAATAGGCCAATCCATAAGTACATGAAAAAGAGATTGAACAAAGTGTGAACCAGAATATGGTACAATTAATACAGACTGTGACAAATGACAAAACTATGGATAATTACAAAGAAAGCTAGATATCATATAATCTGGAAAAAACTACAACAGACAAAAGTAGGACACAAAGTCAACGTCGAACACTTCAACTGCTGTAGTAATAATAATACTCAAACAACAATATTAACAAGGTGCCCAGGATGTTCAGAGGGTACAAGACAAAAAGAAAGATGTATATTAAAGAAAAATATGAAAGATATATATGAAGTTTTATATCTCAATACAAGAAAGTCAACTAGAAGAGCTCAAGAACTAACAATCCCCTGCTCCAAGGCATTACTAGAAGGAACAATGGAAAAGGTGACCAACATGGATCCAAACCCTCAAACTTAGCTCCAACCAATATAGTGAATTAGGTAGTTATCGAAAGATAGGAAGAGGTTATCATTAGAGACAATATCATAGAAGAAGTATATCAAGATTACTTAATATAAATACTTCAATGCAACCTAGGATCCAATGTTAAAAAACTAATCTTCTACTCTGATAGATCACTCATTAATCATGAAAAGGAAGAAATGAAGATGGGAGCAGCATGGATTTAAATAGAAGATATGAGCAGAGAAAGTAGATTTCAGACAGGAGTAGACAATTGGCCCTCTTTAACACACGCAGAACTTGTGTAGTAACGTGGAAATCTATACAGATAGTCAGACCTGTATTTTCAAGTGGAAAACAATATAAAGAGAAGATCCAAAGCAAACTCACAAAAGATGGTTAAAGAAAAAAAACTGGTCCCTGTGGATATGAATATTAAAATTGGTAAAGAAAAAAATCATAAATCTGTAACTTGTCAAGGTTAAGACACATTTCAATAATCCCCACAATGAAGAAGAAGATGTCCTAGCCAAAGAAGCTCTGAAACTTCCAGCAATAGAATGGAAAGAACTGACCTCATACAAAATCATTACAAAAATTAGATAACAAAAAAAGACACTGGATTATTCAATAAGATAGTTTGTCAAAAAAGTAAACAATAAAACAACTGCCTTCTAGTGGATGCAACAAAACAGAATCTCAAAAAAATGGAGCTATCAAATTATAAAACAGCAAGATCATATTTGGAACTTCGTATGGAAAAGAATGAAAGAAGGATACACCTGGAACACTTCTTTTAAACAATCACAGTGAAAAAGCTTCCTTATAAAATTAATGAATAACGAGCTACCAACTCTGAACAAGTTGGCAATTAAAAGGTCCGACCTCTACAAACAAGTGAAGTGTATTGCATGCAACTAGCAAAGTAAAACTTTCGAATATTTACTAGAGTGTCCAGCATATAAAAAACAATTATAGGAAGCATGGAATAAAGGACAAGATGGAATCCGTAGAGACTTCAGAGGGCTCTTACAAGAGAGGAAAAAAGAGGCAGAAGAAAAATATGCAAGATTGATTATTCATGAGGAAGAAGAAATGGTCGAATTGGATAAATGGATCTTTAAACTAGTAGAACATATCTCAAAAACTAGTCAGGACACTCTAAGCTTTGGTATAGGACTAGTAAAGAGAGACCTAATTCTAGAAATGGCAGATCTGAAATGCCATGAAAAAAGAATTGGTAATAAAGCAAGAAAATAGATGCCAAAGATGCAAAGAAAAGTATGCAACCAAATAAGGAAAAAGATTTGGAACAAAAGATGTGAGAATATAATCGAATGGGAACATTTACAGGGGATCCACAGAGTAGAAAAAATCAATTGACCCTTAGACATACACAGCTTAAAGCCATCAGTCCCCAAAAGTAAATATTCTCTATCAGAGGAAAGAACTCAAGAAAATGAAAGCCTGAAAAAAATTCTACTTAAAGGTGTTACTTATGGAATGAAGTGGTTGGGTTTTAAGCTTGGTCAGAACAACGGATAGTGATCTGCAGTGGTAATCTGCAGGCAATGATGTTAAAGGTTGAAAGGGTATTCACCTGAACCATTAACAGAGTGATAAATCACTTCCGAAATTGTACTTAGAGTTTTGGTATATTAAGACAAAATAGCAACAAGTGAGTTAGGTAAAGTCTTAGCTTTAGCGAATCATTTAAAATGTACAGTATACAAACATTTAATAAAGCACACGTACCTAGTCTAATCTAGGGTTTAAAAAAAAAAATTAATAATATGCCAATCAAATATATATATTATTAAAAAAATAAAATTTTAAATATTTTTAAAATCTTTTTATTTAGAAATAGTTAAGTTTTTTAAACATTATAAAACTAAAAAATATACTATTTAAACAAATGTTTTTAAAAGAAACTTTTTAAATAAATTAAGAATCTTTTGAAAAGCTTTAAATTGATTTTTTTTTTAATTATTTTAACAATTTATTGTTTTTTAAAATAATTGATAATAACAAACCATTAATAATAATTTTAATAATTAAAAATAAAGTTCAAACTATAAGAGGAGTATAATATTATTTTCTAAATCTAACTTAAAGTACCTATTCAAAACTTAATTTTGTTTAGTTCAAACTAATTTAATAGACTTCTCATATTTTATAAGTGGTAGTATTCTTTAATTAATATTATACACAGATAAGTTGTTATTAAAAATTTATAGCTTATTAAATATTCATTTAATATCTCAATAAAGATATGCTGGCATAATGTGAATAAATAAAAAAATTAAAATTTTAATTTTTGATATATTTTAATATAAAATTTGAACTAAAGATTTATTACTTTAATAAGCTACTATATAATGTTTAATTTATTATACTAAAAAAATTCTATAGAACGATTTTTATTAAAAAAATTTTTTTAAATATATTTAAAAATTATATTTTATTATATTTCTGTAACTAAGTAAAATTTTTATTATATGATATTTATTTATTTAATATAAAAAGCATTAAAATATAAAACAGATATTTTATTTTGCATCATATAAAAAAGGTATTTAATTTATAATTTTTCTTTTTTTTGAAAATAATAATTTTTTATAATTTTTTTTAATGCATACTGTACGTGTAAATATTTATTTAAAAAATTTTTTTGCACATGGTTTCATGGTTCGAACGCTCAATTCATTAATGCTTGATTTATTTTGTTCTGACAAACCAGATCAACAATACTATTTAGTATCTTCAAAAATACATAATCATTAAACACTAAAAAAAAAAACGATTTCGGGGAATTTTTACTTGGCCTTCGCGCACGATTTTCGAGATTTTGGATTCTCTCCTTTAGTATTTGCCCCAATTTCAACATTTACCTAATTAAATAGAATTTATTATTTTCAATTAAACTTTTAAAATCAAATTTAATAAATGACCATATACTCTTACCACAGCATCAACTTCACATTGCACAGGTCCTTTCTGAGTTGTGGGTTTCACTTTTGAGTTCGGATTTACAGGTGGAAGACGTTGGCAGGAACGATGTGGAATCTCATCATATCCAAGGGACCACGGACACGGAGGTCCACATTCTGAACAAACTGGGAAATTATGCGGTCTTAAGAAATTTCTCCTGCTATTTGGATTGATTCGACCATTATTTTTTGTCTTTATTTTGGGTTGTCGACCGATATCAGTTTTGCAGTCTGCCGAAAGATCTATTTTGGTAGGTTCTTCATTTTGGGCAACAGGTTTGGAAACTTTTTTTCTTTTAGGTACTTGTCTTCTCTCAACATTTCCGATCATTTTACGATTCATTATTCCCAGTGAATCGCTAGCTCTGCGCGTGAATAAACAAACGTCTTCATTACTGCGACAGACAGGGACAATAGATTGACTGCGTTTTTTTGATCTTTCATGTGTATCGCTGTAGAATCTTTTATATGGTGGTTCATTTTTCTGACATATGTCCAAAGAACCTCGCGCAAAAATCGTTCTTCTGAATGAGAAATTTATTAAGTAAGACACAATGAAGATAAAACCAAGGTAGGCCAAATTGTATTTGACCATAGCAAAGTGTGTCAAATATTTTAATTCACGTTTTGAGTATTTTAGCAGAATTTTATAATTTAAGACGTGCAACTGCCTTCCAGCATATCAAATCATATGCAGAAACAAATCATGATTAAACCAACACGAATCGCAACTGATGTCAAATAAATGAAAATAAAATAAAATAAATAAATAAATCTAACAAATTATGCATCACAATTCATACTTGGTTTGGCATGAATTTACAACTGAAACTAATCATTTTTTTCTCGCGTCTAAATCATGTGTCATCTAATTATAAAGATCATATATTTTTAATATTTTAATAATATTAATAATACTTGAACAAGATAATTAAATGAATCAAAAAAAAAGAGGTTTATAATATTTGTCAATATGTAGATTAAAAAATAACAAAATATTTAAAGATTGAAATTATAACAATTAAAATTAATAGCAAGAAGTAATATAATTTTAATAACAAAGTATAAATTTTAAAAATATCACTGATATATATTTACTTTTTTTTTTTTTGAGTACTCGTAACCAGGCTGGATTGTAAGTTTATTAATCAATTAAAAACATAAGTATATTTTTATTTGAGCAGTATGATAAATACTATAGCTAAACTTCTTTTATTCTATCTAACTAACTTGTCATAAGCATAAAAGCCTTTAAGTTCAGCCTTGGGACAATATTTTGCTTCACAATATCTTTGGGTGAAAACCCTTCTAGTCTATCATCAGGAAATTTTTTAGACGAAGATCTCCAGAGGACTTTTGGCATCATTAGAAGTCTCTGGAATAAAAGTTATATATATAAATCCCAAAGATAATCGAAAAATTTTTTAAACATCTCCAAAGATTATATCAAAAAATTTTTAATATAATCTCCAGATTTTTTTGAAGATTTTTAAATATAATAAGATACATTTACATTAAATTATATATAAATATTATTAAAAATTTTATTACAAATATTTATTTATATTTAAAGATTATTTATTAAATTTATTTTGCATTACATATTTATTCTTTTGTTAAGCTCATTGCTGAAGAATGTTTTTCCAATGATAAACTTTCAATGTTTAATGTCAGATCATTTTCATTATTTTCAGTTACTTTCAGAGGTTTTAGAACTTCTATTTTACTATTATCACTTATTGGTTTGTCATCGGATCCATCTTCGTCATTAGAATCTCCTTTCGTGAATCTGATTCCTCTTATAATTTTTTCTTAAAAATATATATTAGTAAATGTTTTATATTTCCAAAGACCATCAAAGACCTTCGAAGCCAACCTTATATTTCTTAATTTTCACTTTTAGAACTGCTTCATTTATAGTAATTATTTCATTATATGGATTTAGAACAGATTGGCAAATTGCGATAGCAAATGCCATTTGTTCAGTGAAGGGGTCTTCTCTTGGTCAAACTTTTTCAAAAACGCATGCCATTATGCTTTGATTCTCCTCTTCCAGAAGTTTGTGAAGATTATTGTAACATTCGACTGTCTTGTGTGATTGCTTCCATGTTATAATTTCAGTGACTGATGCACTGGTGTAATTATATCAAGTGAGCCTTCACCAAAAACTGAAAACATAGTATCATGAACCTTCGAAGCTGTAGTCCCATAGATATATCTGTATTGCTTGATAAGCTATTAAATAAAATTAAAGCATTAATAATTTAAAATAAATACATGATTTATTGAACTTACTTCTTGACAAATATACTTTTCATAGTATGTTTTTCATCATTTTCTTGAAAGTCCTTTGTAGAACTCTGAATGTTTCCTCTGAAAAAATTCCTCAGTTTGCTTGCAAAAGTCTTCAGATTCCATGTATATTTTTTCTTTAAACAATTCTTTCACAATTCTCTTGACCGCCTTCTAATAAAATATCAAATATATTATTGAAGTTCACTGAAGATCTTTAACTTATAACTTACGTCAATAAATTCTTGTTCAGTAATTAAATATATACTCATGTAAATTTTATTTTTGAGGTGGGTAATCTTATCCTCTACACTTTTTTGCTGTTTTAGCAACTGATCCATTTTCTTATGGAGGGCTTCATTGGATTCCAAAATTCTCTCAAGAAACCTATTATAATCTAACCAAATAGTTAGTATTTATTTATATATGTGCTGTATTTTTTTAATATATCTGAAGTTCCTTCATATATCCAAGCCAGGCGCGATGCAGTTTTGTAGATACTTCCAGAGATTTGTGGATGCTTGTGGGGTACGTCTTTATCTACATCAAGTGGAGGTATTTTTCTTGGGATTTCAACATGACTGTGAGATTTAGAAGAACTTGATGTCTTTTTAGAGGCCCGCGAAGAACTTCTATTATGTTCTCCTTTTCACCAGAAGTTTTACCTGAAATAATGTTTTGAAACATGTTATGCATTTCTTGTCTTTTATTTGACATTAAGGAAATTGTGAAGAACCTTAGAGACTTATATAACACAAATTCCAAGAAATTATGTTACTTTATGACTATATACAAATCTTCATCACTATTCGAATATTACTTTATGATTATAAATATTATTAGCTTGCTTAAAAAATGAAGTACTTTGCTTTAAAAATGGAATCATCAAATATTGACGTGATAATTTATAAATTAAAATTTTGATTGGTCATGGTTTAACAATACTTTATTGGTTATTCTACACATCTTTAAAGATCTCTGAAGGTTTTTACAATGAGTTATAAATATCAATTCTGTTAACGTACTTTTTTACGGTGCATCACATATATGAGGCATGTTAGCAAATATACAGTGGTGATCAAAAAAAACTGTAATTTGTTTTTTTTTTATTGTGTGATAATGGTCATATGGAATTATATGAGCTTTTGTTTATATGTAGTTTAGTAAATATATTTTTAAAAAATAAAGTTTAATTTGAGATA
>CAJVPT010002946.1:0-16292 GCA_910592055.1 Acaulospora colombiana
GTATATATTGGATTCTTTCTAATCACATTTGATGTATTTGTTATTTTTATACAGTTTGGGAAGTCTCTGGTGTAGTTTTGCTTTTATAAAAAGTTTTCATTCCATAATAATAATCTAAATCTTTTTTGATATTAATCTTGCTAGTTGGTGAAGTGATTGTTTATTTTTGTGGACTATAGATTATTTGCTATTATGGGTCAGTAAATTTTTTTTATGATTTGATTATTAAAATTAATTCTGATATAGTTTAGAAGTCTCCATTTTGCAAGATGGACTATACCTGTGATGTGTTAAGTCATTAGTTTGATAGAAATATCTATAACTTTTTGATTCCATTAAGGGATGAGAGTGAGTAGTGGATTCATTGTTGTATTTATATGCATTAGTTTACTATTAGAAACCATACTATGTATTTGATCTATACTTGCAAGTTTATTTGCAGCTTCATTGTATCCAATTTCTGAGTGTGCCTTGACCTTTTTTAACTTCAAGTTGATACTCTTTTTCTTATTTATGTTTTGGATTTATTGTAAAAGATTAAAATTCTTTTGTTTTTTAAATACTTATTTGATATTGTTTGCACAATGTTGTTGATACTATTTATGATAGTATTGCAGTCTATGAATATATTGACATGGCTAAAGATTAATAGAATACTTAAAGCAATTAGTATTGTCATAATTTACTCTGATAGATAATAGGTGTTAAGTTGTTTGTCCTTTAAAGGTGAATTCCTTTTCTTCACTTGTGATAATCTTTATGTCAATATCTATAAGCCATTTATAGTTATACTCTTTAAGAGAACCATTTGTGTACATATTTAAAATCATATTATCTTGTATTTTGAAAACTAACTTATATAGTTTCTCAAGTATGTGATTCTCTGTAATAAAGAGTTTTCTGAGAAGATTGTCTAGATTTTGTGTTGCTGAGATAATAACTTCTGTTTGATCACTAATAGGGGTTGTACTTAAAGAACATAGTGTATAGAGTATGGTGTAGACAGAATCTATAAATACTCTATATCTGAATATACAGTACTATTCTCTGTATTAGCTGTATTGCTAGTAGTGACCTTGCTATAGTGAACTGAAATATTAATTGAATCTTAATGGCTTACTAAAAAAGTGCATGGGTAATTGTTTTAACTATGGTTATTAATGTTGCAGTCCATGTATTCAATTAAAGATAATTGGTTATTAATTTTGTTATAATACCTGTATTCTATTAACTGGTTATTTAGTCTTTTCTATTTTCTATCAAGAACAATCTGATTATTGAGTTCTGTACTGATTCAATATGGATAAGCTATATTTGATTTATGAATAGACTGCATTGTAGAAATGAATTGATTAGAAGTTGTTGCAGCTGATTGTTAATAATCTATTCTTGTATTCTATTTCTGAGTATATAGTATTAAGCTAGGATGTACCCCTGTATTGTGTGGTGATTGAGTCTAATTACTTGATACCAGTGCAATGTCTTTTTCTACTACTGTTTAGCATTTGATCAATAAAGAGAATATTGTGCTTCTTCAGATTTTTTCTATATTGATTGTAGAAATTTTATTTATAACTTCCTCAATGAAAGTATCTGTTTTGATGATTGTAATGTATTTTCCATTTAATGTATTTTAAAAAAAGAACACATATATTCTTAGTAGTCATATTATATCATATATAAGGTTTCTTTCTTGTGATAGGAGATATATATATAGCTAACTTATTATCATTTTTGTGAACCAAAACATGTTTTGTAGAGATTATAATCTCTCCCTGGTAATTTTCCCTGTTATATTATTTTAATTAATTCGTGAGATCCAATTTGTAGCATGAAGAAATTATCTATCCTATAGGTATATTATATTGTATTCAAATTTATTATATAGCATACTATTAGGGACAGTATTTACAAGACCTAATTTGTGTTTAAATGTAATCATTAACTTGCTCATCATTTTGTTGCAAGTGTCCCTAGTAAGGACTATGGCATTACAAAGATATTCTAGGCTAGGCATGAGAATATAATTGATTATATATTACATCTGTTTGTTAGTAATTTTTTTAATTTCTAGAAATGTTCATATTTTTTAGATTTTTTGCTTGATCAGGGCTTTTTAATAGTTTTTTATTTCAGAACTATTGTATTATACATCAAGAATTATAACCAATGTATCTCTTTTGTATTCTGTAATTCTTTAATCATTTATCCATACTTTTTGTATATAGTCATTTTCTTTATTATTAATTATTAAAAACTGGAATTTCTATAGATTTACTTTGATATTGTTAATATGAAAGAATTGTTCAGCAGTATTTATAATGATTTGAAATGCTACTTTATTGGAGTAGTGGAGATATAGTATCACCTTTATCTATGCTATCCTTAACTGGATACAGGTTAATAGAATTGTAATAAGTTAGAACTATATTTTGTCTAACTTTAAAGATACTGTTGAGAATTGTTATTATTTTCTCTAGGATTTTTAGCTGCTGGAGTACCTTTTTCAGCATTATAATATTTACTGAATTATAGGCTTTAGACATATCCTAACTAAAAATCCAGGCTTCTTGATTTGTTTCTTTGATATGTTCTATGATACTACTTAAAATATATATAAGATCTTATGTATTATTTCCTGGTAGTACTATCCAATTTAGATTCAGTAGTATTGGATGATCCTTAAAGACTCTAGCTAGGTAGTTGGTTATAATCTTGATAAAGATTTTCTTTTTAGTATCCAAAAGAATAATTAATTTTATTATATTGTGATTGTTTTTTCAATTTTTGAGTTTAAATATTAGATATATAGTTCCTTTGCTCTATTCTTTGAGGGTTATGTCTTGTTATAGAATATTATTAAAGATTCTTCTTAGTTCTTCTATAATATTTTTCTTTAGATATTTATAGGACTATATGGAATTTGGTTCTTGCCTAGTACTGATTTGTTGCTTTGATTGCCAATTATTGTTATTAAGTCCTCAGATGTAATCTCAAGAAAGATATCTAAATACCAGCTACTCTTGATATGGAATTTGATTTCATATTCTTGTTGCCAAAGTGAATTATTTGCTAGTGGTATTATATTTTTAGATAGTGTTCAGTTAAAAAAATGTTGTCTGACTGTTTCCTTAATTTTGTTAGATTTTGTAATAATTTGTATATCCTTATTTTGCTAGATGATTTTATCAAAATAAATATACCATATTGGTCTATCTAGAATACTATTGATTATGGCTTTTTTATTACTTTCTAAGAAAGCCCAATAGCTTGCTATTTTTTAAGCTATAGCTTTAACTTTTTTGTACTTGGTTATATATTTTGTGATAGTTTTGTAAGCTTTGATATAGAATTTGATGATCTGTGTCCACTTTGTGTAGTATGGAATACTTGACTCTTTTTTGGCTTGATATAATTCTATAGTAATGTCAGGAAAGTGTCTTTGAATATATGTTGATATGCTACATTCCACATTAGTATTATTTTCTTGATTTATGTTGTGGAGTTGCCTTAGAGTTGTTAGAAATGATTGTAAATAAAGTAAAGGGACATATAATTCTTCATCTACTTTCTAGAAATATTTTTTCCAATGTTGATATTTTTTTGTATATGCTTTTTTGCTGCATGTAGAAATTGCGAGCCAAAAGAATTCTATTTTTTATTAATCGATCTTGAATCCGAGAATGTGTTGTTTATTGTTGATTCCACTATTTGAGCAAATTTTTCTCATTGCTTGTTATTTGTACAAGACCAGTTATATTTGATATTTAGTTTGTAAATGGATATAATTTTAGATACATCTAACTTCTATATCTTTGGCTCTATGATTATTGATCTGTGATCACTGGTAATAAGAGGGTCAAGTATATTTATAATATTAGCTTTATATATTTACTATATTATTTTGGGATTAATCCAGATCTGGTTAAGTCTACTGTGACTATCTTGATCCTACCAAGTGAATTTTTTTTTTGATGGGTTGTAGGTATAGTTGTGTCTATAAATCTATTGCCTATAAGGGGTTCAATTTGTTTTCCAGATAGATTGTGGATATTGGATGGTTTTTTGTCACTCAGTTTATCAATATTGGAGTTGAGTATGCTATTCAGGTCCCTCATAACTATAATATACCAGTCCTATATTATTGTCTTATTGATCTATTGTTTGAATATATATGTAATATGCATTTGTTCTTTGGATAAGTCTTGTACAGACAAGTAAATATCAATTATCCTTAGTTTTCTTTTTCTTGGAAAAGCAAGGTCTGTAGCTATTAGTCTACTATTAAAGGTTTTGTATTTGTATATTCTTTGTGTAATATCTTTTTTGATAATTATGTTTAGATATGTCTCAAGATTTGTGTCTATTTATGAGACCAGATTATTTGAAAGTTTGGATGTTTCCAGTGTTTAAAGTATTGATGTGAACCATTTGTTTTTGTCATTATTATAATATTCCATTGCCTTTTATTACATAAGTTGAACCATATGTTTCTTTTTTGTATGTTTACTAATCCATATATATTGATAGTTATAAGTTTTCAGATTGGTTGATATATATTGGGGTTTTTTTCTATAGATAAATTATTACTACTATTATTGTTGTTAATATTGTTGCTAGTATTATTATTGTTTGTATTTATTTCTATTGAGTTTATATTTAGTAATTGGAATGTTGAATCAAAGAAGTTCAGTTGTTGAGTTTCATTTGAAGGTTCTTGTTATATTGTTGATATTGTGCTTTATAAGCTTCTATTATTTATTTAATTAATTGTTGGTTTCCTTAAAGATGAGTTTTGCAATATCATTGAGTACTTTGTTATATTTTGTTTATTCTGCTAATGGAGGTATGGATTTTTTGTTGTTATGTTTAATAATAGGTCCCTAAAGTATTTAGCATATAAAATTTCACAAATCACTTATGTCTCTTTTTGAGGAACAAAATTTATAGCTCTTCACTTTAATAGGGATAAAAATCAGAAAATACTATAAATTAATTATTTGGATAATAGAGAACAATTATAAATAGTTTTTTTATAGTTATTAATTAAAAAATTTTAATGTTTCCTAGTGAGGGACATTTAACTTTTGTCTCTGCCTCCCCTTTTAAAAACCTATCTTTAGTTATGTTTGAATATTGGCAATTATATTTTAATAATTTGCTTGTTGCCCATTATCTATTGTATCAGGTATCTCAGTTTCAATTTCTGTTTTTATTTCTTTGAAAATATTATTCTCTGTATTCTCTAAGTTATATACTCTCTTATCTAAATCGATAATATTTTCTTTAATTTCTTCAATTTCTGCTTTAATTCTTCCAAAAGATGTAAGATATTTGTGAGTGTTAGTTGTTTGTTACTGTATTGGGTATTGATATTTTGTCATTGACCTTGTTTTGTCACTGCTACATAAGAGCCTAGCCATTTTTGTTTTTCTCTTAAAATTCTTACTTGGTTTTTAATTGTTATAGTATAGCAGATTTGTATTTGTTATAGAGTTTACCAAATTTTTCAACTTGCTCTTTATTGTATTTTTTCTACTGCAGATGTCTTTCCTTGATAGAACAGTTGGCCACTAGATATTTATGGCTATTATAGTTAAGTAGAGTTTATTTTTGATTGGTTGCCAAGTAATTGTTGATTTTTCAAGTTGAGAATCTTGCTTTATTGTCTTATCCAGGTCTTTTTGACAATTAAAACTTAGGACTGCAAAGCATTTTCTTTAATATAATATTTTTCTTGATATATAACATGTCATGACTTTAACTTGTTTACAAATTAGTCATAGGTTAAAAGCAGTTGTATTTGATAGTAGATTGATTAGTTTAGTAATGATCTGGTTACATTCTTTCATTTGTTTAATATCACATTATGTGTTAAAGACTCTAACTAAGTCTAACTTGAGTGAAATGCTTTATCAGTTGATTAGTACTTCTTTATCATCTTTGTTTATGTATGTAATCATTGCTGTTTGCCACATTTGTTGTATTGACATAGTAATATTACTGATTGTCTCATATTTGACAAAGGATTGTTGCACTTCAATGAACTTTGTGTCAAGGGAAATGTCCTATACTCTAACACTTATTTCCTTCTTTGTGAACTCTATGATTTCCATGTGTTAATTGTTTGTTTTAGGCAAAATTGCATTGCATACCTTGATTGCTACTTGTTTATTACTAAGAATAGCAATAATGTATTCATTTTTGTTACTTTCTTTACTGTGAATAATAAGAAATCCTTCTGATAAATTGAGAGTCTTAGTGAGATGGATTATCTTTTGTGTTATCATCCTATCAAAATGTTCAGATATCAAAATGCTAATTTTAACTCTTTCTCTTCGATATTTTTGTGTCCTATTGAATGTAAAAGGGGATCTTGATTTTGTGATCTGCTTATATTCTTTTTGTTTATTTTTGTAGCTGAATGTTCTACTGAAAAGGTTGTGAAAGCCATTGAGTATTCTTCTTCTTTCATATCAATATCTGAGTCAAAAGTGTGTTTTTCCTCTTCCTGATTCTGGAAAGGTGTATCTTGGCTGGTGTTATTTTTTTCTAAGTGGTTAATCAAGTCTTCTTCTACTTTTTCACTTCAGTTTGGGATATTTATATTCTTTCTTGCTATTGTATTGCTTGTCAGAATAATAGTTATATTGTTATCTATTTGTATATACCCATTGAAAGAATTGGGAGCTGATGAAGACTTATTTTCTTTAGTTAATGTTTGATTTTAAGTAGTTTTATTTGAAGGTTTCAAAGTTGTTTCTTTATATAACTTGTTGGTATTATCTCTTATAAGAACATTCTTATTATAGTTGGGCTACCATTGGGTTGTTTTGTTATGAAATTCCCTTTGAGGGGATATTTTTCCATTCACTTTTTCTTTACTTTGCAAAATTACCATAAAAATAAATTTTTAAGAAAAAAAAGATCTGTGGAAAAGAGTTTTTGTCAAAAGTGTATAATTAAAAATTATAATATATATATATATAGATTATATTTAATATTAAATTTTATTTTTAAAAATTATAATATATACATATAAATTATATTTAATATTAAATTTTATTCTTAAAAATTTTTTTAAAAAAATTTATATATAATTTTAAAGTTTTATATTATTAAAATATTTTTTTCTTTATCAAATTTTTATTTTTAAATAATTTTAATAGATTGTTATTATATATTATATAATAATTAATAAAAAAAATATTCAAAAATAATAAAATTTTAAAAAATATTTATTAAAAATTTTGTTTAAAATATAGAAATAAAATAAATATTAAAACAAAATATATATAAATTTATAATTTTTAATTACATAATTAAAGATTTAAAATTGACCTATGGATCAATAGCACAATGGTAGTGCTCCCAGATCTCCATAACTATTTCCAAGTTCAATACCACTGCGAGGTAGTCCACCTAAGCCTAGGTGGTACAGAAAGATTACATCTACCACATGATGATGATCACTGCCACCTTTGGCCAAGATCCTATCCGATTATGGGATAATCAAAAGATCACAAGATGCTTCAGCTGGTTTTAGTACTGAAGTTACCTTGTCATAAGACAAGTTCTTACAAGCTCCTGCAGATAGGTTGAAAATCTGTACACCGTAATTTGAGAAGGCTAGCGGAGCCTAGGCATGTTAGTTAGAAGAGGGTCTCTACCAAATCGACATCTATCTAAGACTCCATGTAGTCACTTTATAGGCAGGCTGTAATAAGTCATGTAAAAAGAGTGCTCTGGTGGAACGAAATGATATCTAAGACTCCACGTGGGTATTCTGTAGGCATACTGTAATAAGTACTATAAAAAGAATATTCAGCGGGACGAGATATGAAAGGGGTCCTGTGTTACAGATCCCGTGCCTATAGAAAATAAGGGTAAGGGAAAAGTAACATAGACGTAGGTAGGGGGGTAGTAGGGCTTCTTCCGGCAACAATCCATGATGGGGCTTAAGTGATCAATCAGGTTTCTTTGATATAATGGTGGAGTATATATAGTTTGCATGTAGATAGCAATAAATACTGATTATAGAATCACTTTATATATTAGTAACTATATACAGTATGTAAGGCTATTCTATTGACTTCAATAAAACTGGACTTCATTATTCTTTAAAAAAAAAAAAAAAAAAAAATTAAAGATTTAAAAAATTTGTTAAAAACTCTTTTTACTGATTCTTTGATCACATATAAAAAAGATATTCGCAAGAAGTTTTATATTTCTTTGTTAATAAAGTCTTTACACTTTCATTAAAACAACTTGAAGCTTGTTTTTATATATCTCTTCTATCTTTCTTTACTTGTTTATAAACTCTTTTGAATAAAAACTTGTGCCTCTAATGGCTTGAAAAGACTCAAATACACACTTTTTCTATTACGGGCAAGAAGGTTCTAGGAAGTAAAAGGATTGACAAGTGAAGTGTCATCTTACAAAGCTAGAAGTAACAACAAATAAAGATTTTGTTGACAGAGAAAAGTTTATTATCCTCCTTCTTATATATTGTTTTATATCCTCTTAAGACATTACTGTTTTTTATGATTTTTCTTAAGGAATTTTGTCTATCTCAGTTGATATTAAATTCTAATAGTATAATGTCACCTGGTATCTAATTGGCTGACATGAAACATGTTATAATTGAATGTAAACAAGTTTCTACTGATCACTTCGCATGTTTCAATAATATTATTAGTGATTGAAAGAGTTAATTGGTGCTTCATGTCTACTCCACTCCTTCAATTGGATTAATCTACAGATCAAGTTCTATGAGGTCAATAAAATATGAACAATAAGTTTCCAGATAATAAAAAAGCTACTATTTATTCAAGCTGAGATTTTTTTCTTCTATTATTCTGGTTAAGCAAAGTTCAAAATCAAGATCTTCTTTTTATTCTAATCAAGCAATAAGACTAAACGATCTCTAGTTCATACTAAGTTTCAATCCTTTGGTTACAGTTGAGAATGTATTTCCTCAGAAGTTATTTAAGAATATTGTAATCAACAAGGATCCCCATCATTTTTGAAACCCTCCTACCATTACAACACAAAAGGATTTTACCATTACAAAATAAAAGGATTATTGAGGAATCTGATCTTTTAGGTAATAAAAGATGTATACTAGTAAAATTTCTTTAATTAGGTATAGCTACTGAAAGGTATTATACTGAAACAATATGATTCAGTTTCTATTAGATATATAAGAACCTAAAATCTATTATAAATTATCTCTCTATTGCAAGTAAATAAAAAATTATTGCTTAAAGAAGGTTGAGATCAAGTGTGTCTTAGAAGTAAAGGCTTTCACTAGATGATAAGTCTCCTTAGATGGTACACAAAAGGAAATCAAAATCAAAAATGAATAGGTTTCTTAATTAGTTAGAAAAAGAAAGGATATTTCAATTGGATATTTCTTATTGAGAAAAGATTTTGAGAAGCAGATCTTTGGAGGAAGTTGAAAATATTTTTTTAATTTTTATTTTTTCATTTTCTTATTATTTACTTAAATATTTTTAGATATTCTTTTTTTCCTTTTTTTAATCTGTTATTTTGTAGTTTTTTGTATTCTAGTAACTTAATACAACATACAGCAGTGACAATCTGCTGACAATAATACAATGGTCTAAAAAGATTTTTACTCAAAGACACTATGAAGTAAAATATTGTCTTCAAGATCAAATTTAAAGGCTTTTATGCTTATAATGAGTTACTTAAATTAGATAATAGTTTGGCTATAGTATGTATCATGTTGCTCAAATAAAAATATACTTATGTTTTCAATTTTAATAAATGAACAATCTAGTCTGACTATGATATTCACAAAAAAAAATAATTAAAGATTTAAAAATTGGCAAAGTTAAAATTTATAATAAAAATATAGTCAATAGACTTAAAATTTTGAAAATAATTATATGAATTAATAAAACTTTATATTGAATATTTTTTACTAATTAGAAAATAATTATTTTTTTTAGACAATTATATATTTTTATCATATATAAATAGATTTTAAATTGATTTTTTGAAAAAATTTTTAATGATCTAAAAATTTCTAAGTTATATACAACTATTTTTAAAAGTTTGAATTCATTTATTATATTTTATTATAAATTTCAACCTTGACAATTTTTAAATCCTTAATTATATAATTAAAAATTATAAAATTTACATATATTATATTTTAATACTATTTTTATTTATTATATTTTTTTCTAAAATATATATATATAATTTTTTAAAGTTTTATTATTGCTAAAAATTTTTTCTTTATTAAATTTTTATCTTTTAAAGATTTTAATTGACTATTATTATAAATTATATAATAATTAATAAAAAAATAATGATACTTAACAATAATAAAACTTTAAAATGTATTAATAAAAAAATTTTTAAAAAAATATAAGAAATAGAATGAGTATTAAGATATAATATATATAAATTTTATAATATTGATTGTATAATTAATAATTTAAAAATTGTTCAAGTTGAAATTTATAGTAAATAGACTCAAACTTTTGGAAGTAACCATAAGTATTTATTTTATTTATTTATAAATACAGTATATACAATATAACTGTATATATATAACAAAAAATAAATATATAATAATAAGCCAATATTTAAGATAAATTTTTTTATTCTTAATAAATGATAAATCTTTTACTAAGTATTTAACAAAAAGCTTCTATTTTTATTAATTAAGAAAATTTTTTTAAAAATTATACTTAAAAACATTTTTCTTTATAATGTGTTATATTATAAACAATGATAATGTAAATATCATTGATAATAATTTAATAAAAAAAAAAACTTTAAAGTACAGTAAATATTAACATTCATACAAAATAATATTTTTGTATAATTTTTTGATAATCATATAAAGGATTTGTAATCAATAGCCTTGTTTTCTTGAAGTTAAAATTGAAGAAAGTAATTTTAATAAAATTAAAAATAATTTCTTTTAATGTTCTCAAAATGATATGGTCTTGTCTTATATAGTGTTTTCCATGTTTGAATATTTTATTATTTCAGGACAGTCAGTAGGAGATCGACGCTTTTCGCGTGGTGTTTAGTCGTTACATAAACATATAATTACCAAATTAACAGTCGTGTACCTTACTGCAAATCCTACCGAATAGGCAAGTTACAGTAATTCAGGTCTCAAAACCCTTTATACATTTATGAAAGCTGACAGGATTTTATTAGAGGTCAATAACGCATGTTCAAATGGTCATGTTGACACTTTATTAGGCTCACGCGTAGCGTGAATTATGTATTAAAGAACTATTCAAAAAGTATGTATGTATATATATATACATAGAATCCCCCAAAATATGAAAATTATAACTTCTATTCAAGTCTATCTCAGCGAACATTTTAATTTTAATTCCATTGCTGCCAATTTCCAAAAGATTTCTTTGGGCATGGCTTCTTGTGACCGAATTTTCTGAACTTGTGTTCTTTATGATGTTCTTTATGGGGTGAGTATGTATATGCTGGTTCGGAACCATAGGGTTCAGTGTGACCATCAAGGGTGGTACCAAAATCTTGAGTATAGAACCCGCCTCCGCAGGCAACTCCTAGATTTTTGAAGGAAGGGTTAAGGATGTTGGCACGGTGTCCGGGGGAGTTCATCCAACTGTTGAGTAGAAGAACGATGGTAAGATGGTTGAGCAAGGATAAAAAATATAATTTAAAGAAGTATCCAACGTTACAGTGATCACTTACGCGTTCATGACTCCTTCAGTGTCGCTGCAATCGAAGCCTTCAGC
Organism: Acaulospora colombiana; assembly: GCA_910592055.1. Lineage (NCBI taxonomy): Eukaryota > Fungi > Glomeromycota > Glomeromycetes > Diversisporales > Acaulosporaceae > Acaulospora > Acaulospora colombiana. The sequence goes on from CAJVPT010002946.1 coordinate 11,775, forward strand.
AATGTTTTCTCCGGCGCAAGAGAAATCATATCCTTGATTTTGGAACCTCGTACCAAGATCACCAGCAGGGTCATCGTGAGTGAGAATATGACTGCTTTCGCAGTATTCGTTGTGGAGTTCAGCAACTTTCATTAAACGGCTGTATGGGAGATTTTCAGAAAGTTAATGCACAGGTGTTATCATCGAGAACCGTCTCGAAATTCATAATGAACCTAAGAAGTTACTCACGCATCCAAGGTAAGGGGGCCAGCACCAGCTTTTGCACGCTCTTGGTTTACCAATTCGCATATGCTCGCTTCACTACCTGCCTCTACCGAGAGCAAAGAATATGTAAAGAGACTTCTTGATTGCAACCATTTTGTTTCTTTTGATTATAGGAGATTCTAGTTGAGAACGCAATGAAATGAAAGTATTTATATTCTATTGCCAACTTTAAGTTTGGGCGGTAAAGGAGTGAGGGAATTCCCAAAATGAATGTTCGCAGAGAGTAAGGAATAGATAAGGTATTCTATTATCCTTATGTGTTGAGAAGAACTGAGACAAGAATCAAACACTCTCCTGGTTGGCGTATATATCCTGTTTTTCGCTACACACGTAAATTGGTAATACGTAATACGACGTTATATTAGCTGTGTTATTTGTGGTCATGTTTTAAATTACCAAGATACGTGCACACCATCCATCTTGCATTCTCTATGCAACAAATGTGATAACACAAATGTAGAACAAGCTTCTCATTTATTTTTTCAATAATAACATAAACCTCGAATGCAGTTGGTGCTTTAAGAAAAGATCAACGTTCGTACACGCTTGTCTGCTTTGCCCACCTCGGTTCTTTGTTCTTTTTGTGAATGGCTCCTTCTTCCATGATTGGAATTATAGGATTATTTCCATGTAGGACCTTGCGCCAAGCAGCATTTCGGGTTTCATCTTGAGTTTTAAGAAACCGAATTCAATTAAAAATATTCAACCCCTCATGTTCATTTCTTCCTATTTGGTGCTGCATTCAATAATTACGATTGAATTCGATTTAGAAATCATGAATTTGGAGATCCTCTATATTCACGTGCGCTTCATAATGCACTAATTATAACGACGGTTTGTCAGCCTCTTTTGTTTAGCATGGTCAATTAACACAGGTAATCAATATTGGAATATTATAAGGTACAACAAGACAAAATAATAATAAGTTTGTGTGTAAATAATTTTATTAGTGGTTAATTAATTTCTTATTTTTAAAAGTGCAGCTTGTCTTATGCATACAGTTACACTGTGTTGATTGCATGCATATTTATTTGCTTCTTATTTTCGAATACGTAACTTCCCTTGACGTTAATTCAAAATATTGAGCACCTACAATGTAGGACTAAATTTTTTAATACAAGGTATTCAATTTATGAGCTTCGAATCTGAAGAAAGAAGAATAATCTGTCGGGTACCAATTAACGGATAGCCTTTGTCGGATGCATTCGATGAACACACTGCATCAATAGACCCGAAAGTTTGATGCAACCACTATTGTAATTATTTATCCACATTAATTGCATATTTTGCCAATGGAATTAATAATTTCCTCGCGACAGTACAATTAGATTATCAATTGGCGGAGAAAAAAGACAAGAACCATCATTGGCCTCGGTGAATATTTTTTTGGCAACGTTAAGGAATAAGTTATGCAAACTTGGAAAGATAAGATATTATTCAGTATTTATTATTTATGATCGACTCTTGTGCGAAAACTACGTTTGCTTGTTTTTTTTTTATCTTCTAGAATTTTTAATGGGTAAATTTTGCAATTTGTCTTTTTTAATGGATATAAATTTTAAGCTATAAACTTTTTTTTTCACATTAAATTAATTAATAATATTAAAGGTAATATCAAGACAATAGATATTTCGATAGTTTGAATATTTCATTATTTGCTTTAAAATATTTTTTCAACTTGAAATTATTGCAAATTGGAGCTATTTATAGTTATACTTGATGAATTAGGTTTAGAATCTTTAACTAAAAAAAATTTTTTTTAAAAAATAATTGAATTGAAATATTATTTAATAAAATCGAAAATATATATACTGTATATGTATTTAAAATTTTTTATGAATGTTGATTATGAAAAAATAAAAATAATTAAGTTTAAGGCTATAATATGATAAATTTTTATATTATTGTAATATAGTGCAAAAAATTTTTAAAAATATTTCAAAAATCATATTTTTACTTATAAATTAATAAAAATTATTCAATTAAATAATATATAATATATATATTTTTAGAATAAATCTAAAAAAAATCTTCAAAATTATATAATAGTTATTATTTTTTTCAAATTAATAGTAATTAAAAATTTTAAAACATTGTTTTTTTAAAGTTTACCTAATATCATAAAAATTTTTCAAAAATTTATTTTATTTTATTTTATTTTATTTTTTTTTTTTTTGCAATATTTGAAAATAGATCAAACTATAGTTTATCAATCAAAAAAATATATAAATAGATATAATTGTTTTTAAAAGTTTAAGTTTACTTATTATATTTTTATTCTAAATTTTAATATTGTTAATTTTTAAAATTTTAATTATATAATCAAAATTATAAAATCTATATACAATATATTATATTTTTATTTTATATATTTTTTTAAAAAAATTTATATATATAATTTTTAAGTTTTATTATTATTAAAAAATTTTTTTTCTCAAATTCTTGCTTTTTAATAATCTATTAATTATATAATAATTAATAAAAAATAAAATATATTAACAATAATAAAATTTAAAAATTTTTATAAAAAAAATTTTTTTAAAAAATATAAAAATATAAAAATATAATATAATATAATATAATATATAATTGCTTTCAAAAGTTTGAATCCATTTACTATGCTTTTATTATAAATTTTAACTTTATAAAATTTTAAATTCTTAATTATACAATCAAAAATTATAAATTTACATATATTATATTTTAATATTGATTTTATTTCTTATATTTTTTTAAATAATTTTTATATATAATTTTTAAAGTTTAATTATTATTAAAAATTTTTTTATTTTATTAAATTTTATTTTTAAATAATTTTTTAATTTAATTTTATTATAAATTATATTATAATTAATAAAAAAATAAAAATATTTAACAATAATAAAACTTTTGAAATTATTTATAAAAAATTTTTTAAAAAATATGAAAAATAAAACTAGTATTAAGATATAATATACATAAATTTATAATTTTTAATTGTATAATTAAATATTTAAAATTGGTAAAATTAAAATTTATAATAAAAATATAGTAAGTGAACTTAAACTTTTGGGTGTAATCATATATAAATTTTATAATTTTTAATTACATAATTAAAAATTTATAAATTTATAAAGGTAAACTTTATAATAAAATATAACAAATAAGCTAAAAATAAATTTTTAAAAAGAGAAACAAAAATAATCTTATAATTATATATAAAAAATATTTACAATAAGTTTTTTTATTTCTTGTTAATAAAGTCTTAATATTTTTATTAAAATAATTTGAAATATAATTTCAAGAATTGTTCTTATTCTTTTTATTTTATTTACAAATTATTTTACTTAAAAATTTAACTTTTATTAGTTAAGAAAATCAAGTAATACCTTTGATATCAATTATAAAAAAGTTTTTAAAAAAATAATAATTGACTTTAAAGTATCTGTAAGTCTTTTTAACCTTTGAAGCAAAAGATTTATAAAAGTTTTTTTATATTAAAGTGACATATTTTCTTTTTTTTTTAACTATTTAACTTTTTTTAAAGTTTTTACTTTTATAATTTTTTGAAAACTTTTATTTATTTCAATTAAATTTTAAATTTTAAGTAATATAAATTCTACTAAAGATAATTGACTAACATAAAATATATTTATTTTTGAAATATAAACAAGTTCTTATTTATTACAATCATATATTTAATAAAATTATTGATAATTAAAAAAAATATTTCAAAAATATTTGTTTCAAAATTTATATTTTAAATATAAAGTTTATAACAGATTAATATGAATTGCAAACTCTTATATTTTTCTTAAGTTTTTTAAATAATGTCAAAATTTTAATACTTTTCTTAAGATATTTCAACTTGATATCTACTTAAATAAGAAACTAGTTGAATTGACTTGTCTGATATTATAAATAATTATAAATAAGATTTCTTCTAAGGTTTAAATAAAACAAAAAGACTATCTCAATTAGATAGACATTTTTTAAGAAAATGCTTTTATTGTTGAACTTTTTTAGTAAACTTTAAATTGTTCTTTTTTTTTATTTTATATTATTTTTCTTTCTTTAACTTTAGCAATTTATATAAAAAATTATTTATATTTTATTTTATTTTTTTTTTTATTTTTTTTTATTTTTTAAACCCTCTATCAGACTAGTTATGTGTACTTTATTAAACAATTGTAACCTGTATATATAGTATGAATCGCTAAAGCTAAAACTTTAACTAGCTCACTTGTCTCAGTAATTACTCTAAGTGCAACTTTG
>CAJVPT010002947.1:0-16290 GCA_910592055.1 Acaulospora colombiana
CTCAATTTAGTCAAATATTGAAAAAGATAGAAGCCTATTTCTTTCAACAAAGAAGCAATTCACCAGCATAAAGAATGGTTAAACTCTATTCAACCACCAAATAAAAAAGTTTTCTAATAAACAAAAGATGAAAAAAAAACTATATTAGTGGTTACACTTATAGACATTGATCAAAACCACTCGCGTCAAGAAATCAAATCTGCTCTCAATAAATATGGATATATAATAAATATTCATATCTATAATTATTCACAATCACAACAATGAATCAAGGCATATATTACTCCTTATAAGGAATATATCAACCTTGAGGAGGAATGGATAATTCATATGAATATAGAAACTATCAAGGCAATTTTCACTCAACATGAGCCTGACGATAATAAAATTAATAGAATTATCAAATAACATAATTCACAATCATTACGACTTTATAAATCACATAACACTACCACTGATTTAATCACACGAGCAGTCAAATATATCAAAGCCAAATTATGTTACATTCCTAGAAATTCACATACACTAAAGAAAAGAGACTATGCAGTAATTTGCTTCTCATAAGCACAAGATTTAAATAATGTTTTAAAACAGCATATATTTATTCATAGCCATAAACTCACCTGGAGTGCTAGAAAACATTTTAAAAAAGAACAAAGCCCTTCTCAAGAAAGACAATATCATATTAGCAAGAGTGCTAGTGAGTGCTTTGAAAAAGAAATGGAACATGATAAAGAATTGACTCATATTTAAAGTAATGAAGATAATGAAGAGAAAGTCTACATCAAAACAATACACAACAAACTTTACTCAAGACAATTGGATCAAACTGATATCAGAAGCAATATTAGAGCCAATTGATATACAACATCTGAGGATGACGTGGAAATAGAAAGAGATTCTAAAAAAAGAATAGATCTAGAAAGGAGAAAAAAAAGAAAAAGATATAATTTTCAAAGCAACAAACATACTACTAGAACAATAGAAACTCCTCAACGTTTTATCACTAGTAGTAACAGAGAGCCAATAAAACTCTGTTATAGAAAATTTTGAAATGATAGATCTGAAAGTCCCTATCCCGAAAGTGAAAGTAATCAAGATTCCCTTTACCAGATTCTAAACAATCTTAAACAACTAAATAATAGAATAAACATAATTGAAAGAAAAACAGGCAGTCAAAATAGGTTAAGAGGAAGGCAATGAAATAATCGCTTCTGAAATTAGCATCAGTCCAATCAACGTATATCAGGAGTATGTTTGTTCCACAAGAAGAGTCAAGCTCATCCTAAAAAACAGTGCAATCCCGAAAGAAACTGTAGATATCAACATCACCCCTCCCAATACAACACATGACACATTACTAGATTATTTTATTAATGCAATTAAAAAAAACACTAGTAATAGAATTGAAAAGGAGTATACATTATACAACAAGTATACTATAGATAACTCTACATTAATGGATACTATTTCGATTGAAATGCATAATATTAGAGAAATTAATACCAGCCTGGATTAACAAAAGATGTACAAACTTATCCAAGAACTCAATATAGATATTCTAGGTATCTGTAAAATTAAGCTAATAAATGAAGCAGCAGAATTTGCTTTCACTTCACAATAAACACATAAGTTTTTTCACAGTAGCAATAATGAGAAACCCAGAGAATCTGGAGTGGAACTCCTCATTAATAGAAACATCAAAATCCATTGAAAAAATAGAAGGCTATATAATAGAAGCCAACTTTCTATCAACAAGATGTAAGCTCTCTATTTACCAGGTATATCTGTCATCAAAGAAAACTGTCAGTAGATGGCTACAACAGCTTCTTCAAAACAAAATCCTAAATAAGCAGAGAAATCACTTCAAGATTATAATCATAGAAGATTTCAATACAGTTATCAATCCAATAGCAGATCAGCTACCCACCAACAAAAAGATATCAAGATACAGAAAAGCTGAAATAGGTCTCTTCAACTTTTTAGAAGACTGGAACTATATAGATGTCCAGAACTCTTAGAAAGAAGAAAACACTACCTTTACATGGATAAACAATACTTCATATAATAGAATCGACTATATCTTGATGCCACCAGAAATTAGCTTAAATAACATATATGAATTCAAAAACATCTCTATAGAAACATTGTTAAATAGTGATCATACTTTATTACTGACAAGAATGACAACAAATAATTTGCTCAAAAATTAAGTACATAAGCAATTTAGAACAAAAGGAAAGAAAATACCTGACCCAATAAATTCTACAACAGAACAATGAAAGAAATTTAAATGCTGGATAGAGAACAAATTTTCAGAAACTGATCCACAACCTTCCTGGCCAAGTATAAAGAATGGTCCTCAAGAACTTGAAAAGGCCTGGCATTATTTTGAGTCAACAGTTATCAAGAGTGCTTACAAACATCACAAAAAGAAAAGAATTTACTCTACTCCCTATATAAAGAGAAAAGCAAAGCCTGGATTAGTAATTTCAAAGAAAGACTTCGAAGTCTATAGGGAAACTAACAAAATCCCCTTTCTTTTGAAGAAAATGCAAGCCAACTAGAATACAAGAATCCTAACAGATATGGAAAAGACCATCCAGAAACTAAGAAGGCTTAGTAAATCTGTTGAAGAAAAAATAGTTTCGCCTCAATTGCGAGAAGAAATTCCAGAGCTATTATTAAAGATCACTAAAATTGAGCATAGCCTTAGAATGATATGCAAGAAGAAAAAAAGTTTTCACATCAGAAATCAAATAAAAGAAGCCTTAGAAAACAGATGTGAACCAAAAACACATGCTGAGCTCAATCTTGAACCGCAAAAGAACAAGAATCACACTAGATTGAGTGTTAACCAAGAATCAAGAGGAGATAAAATATATAGCTACTAATCCACAAACTATTAAAAGCAAGGTTAAGGACTATTATAAAGAAGCTTTCAAACAAAGGAATGTCAACTTTGAAAGCTTAGATGCTTCTTGAAAAAAAGAATACCATTCTAAAGAGTGGATTAATTCAACATGGTATTCAACACTAACAGAAGAAATCAAAATAGAAGAGCTCGAAGCTATTTTGCAACATCTCCCAAACAATAAAGCAGTAGGTCCCTCATATATCTATTATGAAATGCTCAAGCACTTAGACATTAAAGGAAAAGGGACCTTATTCTTATTATTTAATAAAGTTTTAAATACTGGGTGGATACCTAAGAAATGGAAAAGTAGTAATATTTATTCCATTTCTAAACCCAAGTCTTGAAAATGTTAACTGAATAATATCAAACCCATTGTTTTTCTAGAAACAACTCACAAATATTTTATCAAAATTCTCACTACTCGTCTATCAAGGATATGTAAACAGCACAAAATCCTTAAAGATCCAAACTTTGCTGGTTTACCAGAAGAAAGCACAGTAGAACCTATCCATCTGCTAAATAGTATTTGTGAAGAAGCTAGAGAAAAAAGGAAAGAACTATAGATCTTCTTTCAAGACACTGCTAAGGTATATGACATAATATCTCTTTTCATGCTTGAAAAAGCTATAGATCAGATTCGAATCCCTATAATCATCAAGAAGATTATAATGGATCTTTTCAAGACAGAAGTTGTAGCATTATTCTTCCTAATGGACTTTCTAGCTCAATAGTTGCAGGAGATGTTATAGATCAAGAAGAAACAATCTCTCTACTGTTATAGAGAATTTTTTATGACCCGATGCTATATAAAATTCAAAATAACACTGATCTGAGTTATACCATAGAAGAAGAATAGTCACCCAACTTCCATAAATCTGAGGATAAGGTCAAGCTTTTCCTATGACAGGTAGTAATAGCTTATATGAATAATACAACATGAATTGCCAAATCCAAGAAAGACTTGGAAAGTATTCTGGAAGAAACAAAAAAGTTCTACATAGCAAATAACTCACAAATTAATGCAACAAAGTCAATTTTTCTCACCATCAACCGAAATCCTCAAGATCTTGGAATGGTTCAAGCTGGAACAAAGAATATCATGATTAATAAAATTGACAAAAAAAATCAGGCCAGATTCCTTGGTATTTGGTTGGGATCAAAACAGAAAAGTCAGAATATGATCGATCTAATAAAATCAGAAATTAGGGTAATAGTTCAAGCAATATCTAAGAAGAAGGTGACTGAAAAGCATGCTTGTTATATTATTAATAGAGTACTGATTTCTAGAATAGAATATAGAATACAATATACATACCTGAATAAAAAGACATGTGATGAACTCATAGCTATGTTCAGAAAGGTTTTCAAGAACAAAGCATTAATCTGTGGAGCAATATCAAATAGTTGCATCTATAACAAACAAATATATGATCTCAAAAGTATCTGGGAAATAAAGTTAGAAAGTCATATATCAGCACTATTCTGTCAGCTCAACAATAGCAAGGTCTCTGGTTTGATCACTATAATCTGATTGAAACTGAGCCAGATCAAAAGTTAGGAACCTAGAAATATCTTAGATAATCCTGTGAACTCATATAAGATGATCAAAGGAAACCTAGCAACTGCAACATTGGCTCTAGTCAAAAATTTACAAATTACTTTTCAAAGTTAGAGATGGAAGGAAACCTTTAATTATTATGGAGGTATTTTATCTTTAAGTCAATACTGCAGAATAGTAGAAAATATGAGAAAGCCATTTCATTACTCTGTAAGCACAAGATCATGTTTCTAGATCAAATTATTATTCAACTATAATGACACTCAAGAAATGGAGAACAATTCAGATTCTTTTCAACAAATGCAAAGGTCCAATTCCCTTTTGATATAAAAAGGTCTGAGAAAAAGTGATAGAGAATCATGCCCTTTTAAGAAAGTCATTATATGGACTAGACTAGACAGGTTACAATATTCAAACTGAAGCTTTCACAACTTATCCAGATAGAAGAAAAACATACTGGACAGTATGCTTTAGCTCTGCAATGGACAAATTGGGAAAGACATCATTTTTGAACAATAACATTCAATTTGTTCCATACTAATTAACATACAACTCTACTAGTAACCATACTCTACTCCAGCCAGATAGATTATCCCAAGTAAAAAAAATAGGTATATCACAAGTCCGTCTTCTACTGCAGCTAAACAAACATGAAAATTTGAGAAAAGGAAAACAAGTTCTCCTACCTGACAACCCTATAGATTGGCATATAGCTATAAGGCAACAAGTAAGAACTCCACTAATATCTAGATCAAAAGTGGAAATCCAGATAGAAAACTGGGAAGCCATGCTAATAAGATAAGCTATCCAATCAAATGAACATATAGATGAACTTATAGATATCCTGAATTATAATAGAAGAAATATAGCTACTCAGTTTACTTTTTATACTGATAGATCATATAAAAAAGGGACAAAAGATAGCAAGCTTGAAATGGGTTTGACTTGGGTTCTAATAAAAGACAATAAAGTTATGAAGCAATTCTCAGCAGGGGCATCAACATAGTCATTAGCAATCAGGACAGAAATGTTGACTATTTTAACTGTAATATATACAGCTCCTCGAAATACAATAGTCTCAATATTCTCTGACTGTAATACTGTGGTTAAGACATGGAAGTCCATCAGTGCACAAGTGGAGATATTAACAAAAAGATAGACAAAGACTGCTAATTGGCCATTATAGAGTAGAATCAAAAATTTAGTTAAAAAGAAAGATCTCACCTTGAAAATTATAAAGGTCAAAGCCTATAAAATTGATAAGTTCAATAAACAAGTAGATCTGCTTGCCAAACAAGCTAAACATGAAAATCCAATAATCTGGTACCAACTATCAGAGTTAGGGACAGTTCTGACAATAGCCACATGGAGAAAGCATACAATAGATATCAATATTAGAGAATTTGTCAGATATTCAACAAGAAAAAGATAAGAAAAGATTGTACAACACAGAAAAGAATTCAAGAACTGTGGATCTAAAATGACAAAATCATAAACTGATTGACCTTCTAGAATCAGTTCAATCCATTCAACACCTTTGATACCTCTTTCAAAGATAATAAAGACAAAAGCTTCCTAACTAATCTGACCTATAATGAACTTCCAGTATTACAGATATTGAAGAAAAGAAAGTCAGATATTTATACCATAATGATATGTTCAATATGTAAACTTCAAGAAGAAACTTTAGGACATTTGTTCAAATGTTCAGCCACTAAAGAAATTAGAGAGAATATATGGAAAAAAGTAAAGGAAAAGATCAACCAATATATCAGTAAAGAAATCAAAAACAAAGAAGAAGTCTATCCTGCAATCAATAACTGGATAAGTAAATGGTTGAATGGGATTTGGCAATCTGATAAAAGCCTTTTCAATACTATTTGTGGATACATAGAAGAGAACAAAACTACTTCCTTGAAGAATTATCTCAAAGTTCAACTCAAGATCCCTCTGACAGTCACACAAAGTATAATCGGTAAGCTTTGTTATAAAATAAGAAAAAATTTCAAGAAGAATATATGGAATAGCTACAGCAAAAAAGTTATAGAGTGGGAAAAGAAGTAGAATATTACTGAAAAGGATAAACGAATCAAAAGACATAGGCACCGATCCATCATGCAGATCATACAAGAACAGGAAGAAGAACTCACACCTGCAGAAGATTCAGAACAAGAAGTCTCTGAAAGAAAGAAGGAAACAAAGTATATAGAAATCATCAAGGATTGGATTTGTTATGGAAGGAAATGGTTTGGTTTTTAACTGCAGTCAGAATTTAGAATGATCTACAGTAATGATCTGTAGGCAATGATTTTATTGACTAGAGGATTTATCCAAGTCAGTAAAGGAGCAAAATATCATTCCCTAAGTTGCATCTAGAGAAATAGTTTTTCGACGATGGGTGAGTTAGTATGTGAAAATCAAAATAATTTGTAAATATCTGATATATATACAATAAAGACAAGCCATGTTGATCTGACTGCGGGTTAAAAAAAAAAAAAAAAAAAAAAAAAAAAATTAATAGTATAATAGGTAGATAACAAAAAAAAACTCTTTCTGCTAATCCACATTTTTTCAAAAAAATTCCTTTTTTGATAAATTTATTTGAAAAACTTACAAAAACTCTTTTACACAAAAGCAAGCCTCAAAGAACACAACCATATACTTCTAAGTAACAAAAACTACTTTGTAACAATAGAAAAGAGTTTTGTTCAGTTTGAAAGACAGATATTTTTAAATTATTTTTACTTTTAGAAAGGAGAAAAATAAAAAACAAGCTGATTTACAGTAGGCTTCTTAAGATCCAACTTCAACTCCACAAAGCTCTTAGCCAGACCAGTGCAGGTTAACAGCTTTCTAAGCACTAAGAAAAGTTTTAGAAGCAATAGATTATATTGATAAATCAGTATAACCTCAAAGCTAACTGAAATCCAGGGGAACGTTCAAGTCTCTTTGGTCAAACAGTTAAAAGATCACAACAACACAATAACTTCTAATCAACTAATTAATATCATGCGAATACAAACACATTAACTTTCTATTTAGTTGACATGTATTCAATCAAGTCGATCAATTTACAATAAAACAGTAGGAAGTGACAGATCAACAAATTAGAACATATGTGATCTACCAGCATATGTTATCTAAAGCAAGATCAACAGTTGATCATAGCTAGTTATATTTTAATAAACTAATACTAAATGTGTAAATACATAAAAGTTATGTGTCATAGACTCCCTAATATCAATATAGTAACTTATTGTCATATATGTCAAATAAAAAAATAATACGTAACAGTATTTTTTGATTACATGCTTAAAAAAATACTTATACAATACACATATATATCTTATTATAAACAAAGCAAAGCAAATACTTTAGATAGTAAATAATAGAGAAGATGATATTATTAACACACTAGTCCAATTGACAAAAAAACATGTCAAAATAGGTAAACTATGGACTATACAACAAATTACTAAACAAAAAAATATAACTAATTATAATGGTATGATAACAGATGCTTTAGAAATATGTATCATACTAAATAGTATTATTGTCAGAATTCTAGAAATAGATAATACAATATTTCACAAGGAACAAATCCTTATACAACATATTACTTTTCTTTGACATAAAGAAAAGAGAAAGGAAGAGGACCTGCTTCAATCTTACATATAAGATAGATACCTGGATATAATCAAAGAAAAATTGACAAAAATATTATCTATTTCAATGGATATCACTACTGATATAGAAAGTAGATCAATATTAAATAATGAAATAACAATGGTGGAAGATCAAGAACAGAAGGAAAAAGAAGCAGAAACTCTCAAAAGCAAAATTCAAAACTATAATATAAATGAGCGCAGCATTTACACAACAAGAAACAGGCAAGCAACTTTAGCACTAAACCCTTATTTCATAAACAAAAAGAGTAAATATAAAGTAGGGGCAATAACAGTCAATATTCTAGGAGACAATAAAGAAGAGATCAAGGCATATTTGGGTAGCATATTGAAATTGCCATGAAACAAGCTCAATCTTCTTTACAAAGAATTTATTAATGAAAATAAATGATTGAATTTCCATCTAGAGGAAGAAGAAAATCTTCTCAAATGTTTAAAGGAGATAAATAGAAAGGAAGAAGCTTTTAGTCTACAACCACTCGAAAACACAAGCATCAACCTAATACAGAATATAGAGATATTAGAAAAGAAGATCTTTTGATCAAGAAAAGAGAAAGAGGAAGAGAATATATAGCATGTTAACCTAATTAATATAGCACACAAAACTTCACAACACCTTATAAAAGAATATCTCAAGAGGTATATTGAGGTGCAAAACATACATATCTACAAAATCAAAACAAAAATAAGGGTTAAGGCTTATATAAAGTAGCATAGTTACCTCAAGACAAATCTAGAAATATTATGGATAATCCTCTTAGAAACAGAAACTACTAGAGTCATCTTCTTCAAGAAAAAACTAATAGACAGAGAGATCAATGACATTCTAATAGAAAAAAACAAAAACTTTGCATGACTACTAGACATAAACAAGTTCTACTTAAGTTTAGTAGCCAGGGTGCTTAATAGTATAAAAGCAAAAGCATGTTATACACAAAAAAATTCCTTTACATTGAAAAAACAAAACATCACAGTCATATACTTTGCATCAAGAGAGGTTCTCAACAAAGCCTATAAATAATATATTTTCTTATAAGGGCTATACCTCTCATGGAGTGTAAAAAATACAGTAACAGAAAATGAAAAGACCTATGATACTGAAAGAAAAAAAGCCAAAACACAAGATAAAATAGTTAAAATAGACAATGAGGCTCCTATAGATTCATTATCTGACAATGAATCAATTAGTTCCTCCTCTTCTTATAGTAAGAATTATCAACCTCAAAGAAGGTAATACCCAAGAGATCAATTTTCAAGAGATCAAAAAAGATCCTATAGAACTTAAACTAATAGGGGAAGACAAAAAAATAATGAAAGACTCAAGAACCCAACTACAGGAAGCAATAGAGAACCTATTGGCAACCCAAGGCCTAGTCAGTACAATAGTTTTACCAAGTATATATCAAATACTGAAATAGAAAATAAAGAAGATCTACTATACTATATCTTAAATAACTTATAAAATTTAAGTGGTAGAATAGCAGACTAGAGGGTAGAACAGCTCCTAATAGACAAATAAGATATAGTAGAAGAGAGACAAATTGCTCCTAAAAAAGTGTTCTAGTTGTTCAAGATAATAAGAGGAAAAATGAGCTCAATTTATCTCCTATAGAAATTTCAAAGAAGGGCAAACATCAATAAAAAAAGCATAACAATATACAATTGGATAATTTGGATCTAGAAAAATTTTTACAAAGTAAAAAAACTGACTTTCTGAACAAAAAAGGGAAAAAAAAAAGAAAAGTAAAGTAAAAATAGAGATGAGAAAAATGACATTGAAAAAAAGGTAATAAGAATAGGCACATATAATATATGGGGTATTACTGATATAACTAATCAATATAGTCTTATAAAAGACATAAGTGAACAAGGTATAGAAGTAATAGAATTGTGCAAGACCAAGCTAATATACAGTAATGCAAAATGGGTTTTTAGTAATTAGAAAGAATACAACTACTTTTATAGTATTAACAAAGATACCTTATATGGACAGAAGTAAGTCTACTAATAAGAAAAAATTTCGAAAAACAAGTAGCATTAGTAGAGGAGGCAGATGGCTATATGATCACTATTAATATGTTGACAAAAAAGAATAAAATCTGCATTATATCCCATTCAATAGATATAGATACAAGAAAGTACAAGACAATCTAATAAGCTATATTAGAGAAAAACATGAGTAAGGCTTTTACACAATTTTAATGGGTGACTTTAATGTAGTATACAACTCATTAGAGGATAGAGTATTCTCATCCAGGCATGTTTCAGACTCTCATGATGACCTGAAATTTCTCTATTTAACTTTCTTAACAAATGGGATTTTTTAAATATACAGGTAATATGGAAAGGAAAAGAAAAACACCTACAAGGCAAAACATAATAAGCAGTAGTAAAATATATTTCATCTGGATGTTACAGAGTTTGAAAAAATATACAATTCTATAATTTGACAACCAAGACATGAAAGAAACTATTGGAAGTGATCACACTATACTTTTGGTAACCCTACATAATAATAATCTATTCACAAGAAACAAGACTATTAAACACTGCACAACATCCCAAATATGAAGAATTGATCTAAAAGAAATATCCTCAAACAATGGCAAGCCTTTCGAGAAAGCCTGAACCATAAACTCCAAACTTTTTGGAGCCTATACTTAATAAGGAACCTAATGAAGATGAAAAAGAACTACTAGCAAATAAAATCTGAAAAACCTTCAAAGATCTAATTTGTAGAGCAGTTTTTAACAAATTAGAAACCAAAAAACTTATATCAAATAAGGAGAAATAATACAAAAGCTCTTCAATTAAAAACAATCTAAGAAAGAGAAGGCATCAAAAAAAATAACAAAGGTGTAGGAGCTCAATATGGCTATCAAAAAACATATTACCATCTATGATCCACATCATCAGATAAAAACCTATTGTATCCAATTCAGTATCTTCAACATTCCCTAGATATCCTTGAAAAAAGATATCCAAGATACAATAGAAGGGCTCAAGTTTATAAGTCAAAACTTAGAAGCCAAAAAAGTAAAAGATGTGATCAAATCAGCTTTAGAACAAAGATATAATAATCTTAAATACAATCAAAAGAAGATAGTAAACTCATTAATAAATAAAGAAAAAAGTAAAATAATACTTGACCAGGTCAAAGTCAAGCAAGATGGTATAGAATACATAATGACAAACAAAAAAGAAATTGAAAAAGAAATAAGAAGATATCATTAAGAGGCCTTCAAAAAGTGAGAAGTCAACTTTGACAATCTTATTAAAGAATGGAAAAAGAAATATGATCTCAAGCAGTATATCCAATATGTATAGTATAACAATCTTTTAGAACTAATTACAAATGAAGAATTGAAAGAAACTCTCTATATGCTTTCAAATAACAAAGCCCCAGGAAAATTCCAGATTAACTATGAAATGTTAAAGAAATTGAGTCAAAAAGAAAAAGAATATCTATGAAAGATACTGAATATTTTCTTAAGATGGGAAGTTACACCTGTATATTGGAAATAAGATCATATATACCTAATAGCTAAATCAAAACCAAGAGAGTGTGAATTGACAAATACAAGATTAATTGTATTAATAGAAATTACCAGAAAGTGCTTCATCAAAATTCTAACCACCAGAATGGGAAACACTTGCAAGATTAACAATATTCTTAGGGATCCCGACTATATAAAATTGCTAGGAAAAAGCATAGCAGAACCCATTCAAATTTCAATAACATCTGTAAAGATACAAGAGAAAACAAAAAAGAGTTGTAAATACTCTTCCAAAATACAGCCAAG
Source organism: Acaulospora colombiana (assembly GCA_910592055.1). Classification (NCBI taxonomy): domain Eukaryota; kingdom Fungi; phylum Glomeromycota; class Glomeromycetes; order Diversisporales; family Acaulosporaceae; genus Acaulospora; species Acaulospora colombiana. The sequence continues at coordinate 11,965 of CAJVPT010002947.1, forward strand.
GCATATGATACTATTAGTCTGGAAATATTAATCAAAGCAATGAAAAGAATCAAGGTGCCTAAAGGTTTTATTAAGATCATGATAAGCCTGTTCCAAAATAGGGAGTTCAAAGTAATATTTGATAATGATCTCATAGAACAAATAAGGGCAGGAAATGAAATGAATTAAGAAGAAATCAACTTACCACTGATATGAAGAATTTTTTATAACTCTTTGCTATGCAAAATCTAAAAAGACATAGAATAGGGATACAAAATAGAAGTCTTATGGAATCCTGATCTAAATAATACCATTACTAAAAAGCTTGAATCAAGGTACACAGCCATAACTTTCATGGACGATACTACATAGATAGTAAGGTTCAAGAAGATATGAAAAAGATTCTAGAAAAAACAGTGATTTTTTATAAAGCAAATGATTCTTAAATCAATAGCAACAAGTTGATATTAGTTACTATCAATAATCCTAATCACTACCTAGAAGAAGTTCATGCAGAAATCAATAAAGAAGTAGTTAGAGAGTTGGATAGAGAAGAGTAAGCAAGATTCCTGGGAATATGGATAGACAACCAGAAAACTGCAATCGAACTCAAAGAAAGGATCTTAAAAGAAATCAATACTGTTACAAGAGCTCTCAAAAATAAGAAAATAATTGATAAGCAAGTCCTGTATATACTAAATAGAGTATTGATTTCAAGAATAGAGTTTAGAATGCAGCATAGCATATTGTTCTGAAAAATATGTAATAACTTGACAGCAGTATATCACAAACTTTTCAAGAATAAAGTAGCCTTATACAGATCCATTTTCAACAGTGTAATTTATCATCAGAAGATACATAATCTTAAAAGTATATGGATATTTCAAAAAGAAAGTCAAATAACTAAAAATAAATAATCAGGGCTCAGCAGGACTTACTACAATCATTAGGTTGAAACATGGATAGATTAAGTACTGGGAGTCCCACAATCTTCTTTCATATAAATTCTTAAGTCACCTCGATAATAAAAGAAATTTTACATTACAAGTTCTAAAGTTGACTAAAGACTTGGAATTAACTTTCCAGAGCTGGAAGTGAAATAATATTTTTGAATGAACTAAAGACAATAGTCCAATTCAAGAATACTTAATAGTAGAAAAATATAGAAATACAATATTATCTTTGTAAAATAACAGATTAATGTATATAGACCAGCTAATAAACCAAAATCCCGTAAAATTTAGAAAGAGAAGAATAGTTCAACTTATCCAGCATACTAGCAAAGGTTCTATTCCAGGATAGTATAATATTTTACAAAGAACTATAACTAAAGAAAGTATAGATGATCTCACAATACTTTGGAAAAAGGGATGGAAGGAAAAGTGATATCAAAATTCACTAAACTTGAACCTAGCAGAAATAAAAGAATGAAAACCTGAATAGTTGCCCAAAAAGAGAATTAACAAATAGTATGGGGAAAACTAATTTGAGAGAACAGCCAAGATACTGCAATAATTTATCATTTCAACCATTAGCAAATAAAAGATAGTCTAGAAACAGTTCTTACTAAATACATAAAATGCTTACTAAATAATAGAAATAGAAATGAATGTAATATAGAAATAGAATCAGATTTGATCTATACTACAGTATACCATTCTTAAACCATCAAAAAAATACTAGGAGAGTATAACCACTAAAAGTTTCTTGTTCTCTATTGGAACTAAATAATATAATAATCAAGAGTATAGCTCCAGAAACCCAGATCTAACAAATAATCAAATTGAAAAAATGAAACAAGTATTAATAGAAGATTGAAAACAAGAAATACTCAGAGACAATATCAAGCAAAGAGTATATTAAGATCATCTACTTGAAATTCTCCAGTACAATCAAGGATCACAGGAGAAGCTAACCTTTTATTCTGACAGATTCTTAATTGATCATGAAAATGAAAATGCTAAAATAGGTACAGTATAGATACAAATAGAAGGAGCTGAAAAAGAAGTAAATTTCAGACAGGAGTCAAAAACTGGCCCTTATATATAAGAGCAGAACTGATGGCACTGGTTACAATAGCTTTAATAGCTCCGATAGATAGCATGGTTGAGATCTTCACAGATAATCAAGTTTGCATTTCCAAATAAAAAAAGCTAGAGAAAGAAGATTTGAAGATGACACACAAAAGATGACCAAAAGAAAAAAATTGATTATTATGAGTGAAAATACTAGATCTTGTAAAGAAAAAGCATATCCAACTAACATTGATTAAGATTAAAGCCCACTTTAATTATCTATGAAATAAAGAAGCAGACCAACTAGCTAAAGAGATTTTAAAGCTACCAGTAATAAAATGGAAGAGTCTCAAGTTATGCAAAATATTCACAGAAACTATGTGGCAAGAAGAAGTGATAAATAGTTCAATATGACAATTCATTCAACAAATCAATAAAAAATCAACAGCTCTATCATGGACATAGTAATATAGAACAAAGACAAAATAGTATCACCAAGTTTACAAGTATCAAACCTACTCATGGGATCTGGCATGGAATAGGTTAAAGGATGAAAATACATGGAATACCTCTTTCAAAAACTCACAGAGAAAAAGTTTCCTGGTTAAATTGACCAATGATAAACTATTATCTTAAGCAAGCTAGTAATAAACAAGATGTATAGCCTATAATCAGCATCAAGAGACAATAGAATATTTATTAGAATGCTCTGTCCATAAAATTGTGATCCTAGCAGCATGTAGGGATTGCAATGGATTGAATCGAATCAGATTTTAGGTAAATCTGATCCGAATCTAATCAGATCAGTTTTTATTTGATTTGATCCATATCCAAATGGATTTATTTTTATTTGATTTATATCTATTCAGTTAATTTGATATTTTTTTTAATTGTATTTTTTTTTTCGTTTTTTCCTACCTAATGTTTACTTACTATCTTTAAGTTTCATATATAAACATTTAGTTAATAATTTATATTTTTAATATTTATAATTTATTGCCATTCATGATCATTTTCTTCTAAATTAAAATATACACCTATATAATTTAAATTTTTTGCAGTATTGCTACTGCCTTGGTTTTTTTTTATTAATTCTTTCAGTGTTAGCAAAGCAGAGAGATCTTGTTGCAATTGCTCTTGCTGATACTTCATATATTTTTCTTTTTCGATACCTTCTTTCCATTTTTTAATTGCTGTTATTATTTTTTTTGTCAGGTTTTGTGATAAACCACTAGTTACACCTTCTTTTGAAAAAACAGTTGTGCCATGTAACTCTTTTTCTGGCTAGCAAAAAAGAGTATTGCCTTGTATAAAAATTTAAATAAAAATTTAGTATTTTATATCTCTACTTTTATTTTCCATTTAGTCATGTAGAAATAGTTCCCATCGAAATCACCTTCTTGGCAAGTAAATTCTGGATCATTTTTGGAGCGAATTCCTCTTAGGCAGTTAGCTGCAATTGTATGGTCCAGAAAATTTGTACTGGTATGGGCAAATTTGCTATATTTCCAGGATGCATATGCTTCATAGAGACCTAAGAGATGGTTAAGTTTGATTTCCTTTTTGTCGTAAAAAACCGAGATACCTTTTTCAACTGCTCCATACTTGTTTCCATTTAACCTTGGAAGCCCATGCTTGGCAATTTTTTGCTGTATACTTGAAGACACATCAGCAAGAAAAATATTTATTGCATATTTAAATAGGAGGCTATTCATTGCGATAATTTTTTCTTCATGCAGGTACTGCTGGCTTGTTTCTTGTAACTCTTTCAGTATATTGAAACATGTGTAAAAATTTTACATTCCTTTGTTGACAGATATCTAAAACTTGTTATCAGTACTGCTCAAATATAAAATTAAACATATATAAAATTTATATATCCAGTAGCTACCAATACTCCTTGATTAAGTTTCAATATACCATCAGATTAGGCAACTCTTCTTCATAGTTGGAACATTTTTAGCACTGTACCTTGCATAATATTTAAAACTTCGGGTTCAATTTTATTATGATATACAGCAAGCACCACATTGTCTAAATCTTTGTCACGAATTATAATTTTCTCATTTTTTTTTATTATATTCAATAGGCAGGAGGTAGCATCGATGGCTTGTATATGTGAAGGCAGTGGATTTACTTTTTCATACACCCACTTTCCTTTGATTTTTTTTTCATTATATCTAGGCAGGGGTTCCAGAAATATTTTTTTTACTTTGTGGGCATTGGCAAAGTGTTTTTGTGTTATCAGGTTCTCCCTTACTTGAAATATAAAGGTGTTAACTAGATTTTTTATTATTAAAACTATTTGAACTTACAAAATTTTTATGTGTTT
>CAJVPT010002948.1:0-16286 GCA_910592055.1 Acaulospora colombiana
AGAATTAGCTTTAGCGTCTCATATTATATATACAGCTTACAAATGTTTAATAAAGCATACGTAACTAGCCTGACAGAAGGCAAAAAAAAAAAATATATTTGTTATAGTATATTATAATTCGAAGTATATACTATTTTTTTTTTTAACCTACAATTATATCACAATAATATGTCTTTATTAAAATATTGAAAAATATCATAATGTTTATAGATTTTTATAAAGTAATTAACTTATCATTGTATATTATTAATTAAAGGACTATACTACTTAAAAAATATAAGAAATCTATTAATCTAATTTGGATTAAATAAAATTAAGTCTAAACTAGATACTTCATGTTAGATTTATGGGACAATATTATACTTTTCTAATAGTTTTGCATAAAGTCTCTAAGTTAATCAGGGACATTGCCAACTATTTGTCACTATTAATTATCCTGAAAAATGATGAATTGTTAAAGTTGGTACTGAGAAAAAGAAGAAAAGAAAATACAATTCAAAATTTTTCAAAAGGTTCTTGCTCTATTTTACAGTTTTCTTTTGAAAAGGATTTGCTTGATTGAAATATTATCTAAACTTTATAACATAATGAATTTTTTAACAATTTATTGTTAAACTTTTAATTAATAAATTTTTTGATAATTTATTGTTAAACTTTTAATTAATAAATTTTTGATTGTCAAATTTTTTGTTGTTAAATTTTTGATTGCTGAATTTTTTATTATGACATTATTGCCAAAATAGTAATATGTTAAGTGGCAGCAATCAAAAAGAATTTAGTAATATTTTTATTACTAAATTTAATCAAGTTCAACAATAGTTCAGCTACTAAATAACATAATTTCAACTAGTATAAATTATATAGTAAATTTTTTTTTTTTTTTTTTTTAACTAGTCCAACTGACAGGACGAATCTTTATTGAGGAATCAGCAGTACATTTTTGAATTATATAAACAATTCATATGACCTTATTTTAACTACCTATCCTAGCCTAGTCTGTCAATTTTACTATATAGTGATATCATTTTCATTAGTTGCCCTGCTCTGCCTGGGACTATAGCATTCCGAAAGGCTGCTATAGATTTCTTATTAACCTTCAAGGGGCTTGTATACTGTGTTCTTTAGTATGTTCTTGTTTTGCTGTTTGATGATTGTGAATACTATAGATAATTCTTACCATGTTTGGGTCTTCCACATGCTAGTTGAAATTTAGATGGTACAAGTCTCTAGTCATGTTCTTGATATTCAGGTGATCCAATGATGTTATGACAATCGGATGGCATATAGCCTTCCCTTGTCTCATTTTTAACCACTCTTGCAAGTTGGCTTTGCAGGGGTTTTCCTTGGTTACTTCGTAGTGGTTTTCTCCTTCCATTGGATTGATTACCTTAGTGATTGTTTCCGAATTTCTTCTTTCAGGGTCTACCCCTGCAGTTCCCAATGTGGCGCTAACACTAACCACCAGCCTTCACAATAGCTGTTCTCTTTGGTAGCCATTAGTTTCACGATCGAAATTGATCTCCCATATCATTCACTTCCCAGCCCATTACATTTTTGATAGATACAAATGACCGAAGTTTCCCTTATCTCCCATAGGATGTATTTTTGACAAGAGGTGGATATCCTTCCCATATCTGTTAAGAGACTTGAGCTGATCCACATTTTTTCTGACTTGTCTTGGATCCTTGCATATTCCAGGTAATAGTTTTATCGATAATTGTCTTGGCGCTAAAACTGGCCAAGTCTTGGATGACCTGAGTAAACTGTTGTCGGAGGGTGGAAGTCTATAGATTATTAGCGAGTACAAGGGTGCATATAGTGATAAGTATGTATCTTGTACTACGAAATCTATATTGCAGAAACTGTTCCTAGGTGGGATTGAACCAATAACTCGCTGATGATAATCTAGGAGTGCACTCACTGCACTATTGATACACAGGTCTATTATATAGTAAAAATTGATTGATAGTTTATTTATATTAAATTATATAGTCAAAAAAACTCTTTTCACTGATCCTCTGACCATACACAAAAAAGATGTTCACAAGAAGTTTTCATACTTCTATACTAATAAAGTCTTATCACTTTCCTTAAACCAACTTGAAGAAGCTTCAAGAGTTATCAACTATTCCCTTTCTTCTTGTTTACTATTCTCTTCAAATAAAAACTTGATTTCTAGTGACCTTAAAGATCAAGTAAAACCTTTTCTATCAATGGCAAGAAAGTTTCAAAAGGAAGAAGAACTAATGTGCCATCATCTCACACTGTAAAGAAATACTACAGAAGTCTGTGAATAATGAGAGACAACTTCTTTACTCTCTTGTCATTATGGTTACTTCTCATAGTGCTCGTTCTTGATTTTTTCTGGAGGATTTTGCCTACCTCAGTTTGATCCTAAATTTTGAGTAGCACAAGATTTCTCACATCGTGATTGGACAAATAGAGCTCACATTAGTAAAAAAATATAAACAAGCTCCCATTGATCACTCCATGTGTCTCGTCAGATACTGCCTTCGAACATATTATTGGATATCAAGAAAAAAAATAATCTTTAGGAAAATTATCTACTGCCACTTAGGAAAATAAAAAAAAACAAGATGCTCAAAAAGATAGTGAATGAAGGCAAAGCCTTGAAAGTGTAATATCTACTTATACAAACCTGAAACACTGGGAGACTGGGAGATCCTTTAGGATCATTAGTATCAATCAAAAATGAAATCACCAGCAGGAGTTGCCAATATAGATAGCATAGTGGATCAACTTCTCTAAGATAGTAATACTTCAAGAGCAACATTTATCAAGGCCCGTGAAGGCATATGCCAGAAAGATCAAGATTCCTTTTCTAGAGAGGTTATTGCAATAGATAAATAAGAACAGATTCACTGGACAACAAAGGTCCCATACCTCGTACCCTCATCTAATGATGGGTTTCTAAAGTATTTAGCATATAAAATTTCACAGATTACTTATATCCTTTTTTGAGGGACAAAATTTATAACTCTTCACTTCAATAGGAACAAAAATCAAGAAATGCTATAAATCAATAATTTGGATAATGGAGAACAATTGTGAGTAGTTTTTTTATAGTTATTAATTTAAAAATTTTAATGTTTCCTAGTGAGGGACATTTGACTTATGTCCCTGCTTCCCCCTTTAGGGACCCATCTTTACTCCTATTCCCATAGCCCTCCCTCCCCAACTCTCTTCAACCCCAGTTCTAGATCTCCTCGAAAATCCTTTTGACTTGTCTGGTTACTTGAAGGAATATCAAAAGAAGATCCAATGTAAGCAGGGTAAGGCAAGACATAAGATCGAAATTGGAAGACATTAGAACTATAATATGGAAGTACTGAAAGCAACTGAGAAACAAACATTGCACTCTCAAGTGTCAATTCTATAATGAATTACCATTTTCTCTTTCTCACCAAGTCCTTTCAAGATATGAGCAGAAACCTCTCCCCTATTGATCCTTGTATAGCTATTGTCTCCAATTATCTCTCCTAGCAGTAGATATCTGTTCAAGAAAATTAATATATGAACACATATTCTCCTTTTTTGGGTTAATATAGATAAACTAGATTCGATACACATCAACCCCCCTTTTAAAATTTTTATTGCCCTAATGGCCCCTTAATTAGGTCTCTGTTTGGAGATGACTTAGCTATGAGGTGGTTTTTTTTTAACCTATCATTAATTTAATAGTTTATTATTGTTTTTTTCCGGTCAGATATACCTAAATAGTAAAACTTTACTAATAAACTTGGCCAAGTCTAGTATTAAAAAAAAATATATATATTAAATTATATAGTAAAAATTAATTTGATGATTTTTTTTTTTTTTAACCTGTAGTTAGGTTAGCATAACATGTCTTTATTGTATATATACAAAGATATTTATAAGATATTTTGACTTTTACATACTAACTCGCCTGTCATTAAAAAACCATTTCTCTAGATGCAACTTAGGAAATGATATTTTGATTCTTTACCAACTTGGATAAATTCTCTAATTAATAAAATTATTGCCTACAGGTTATTACTATAAATCATTCTAAATTCTGTCTGTAATTAAAAACAAAGTATTTAATATTATGATAAATTTAATCCTTAATGATTTTTATATATTTCTTTTACTCCTTTCTTTCAAAAGCTTCCTTCTCTAGATCTTCTAAATATATTGAAGATTCTTTTTGCTCTTGTGTAGTCTGTGCATTGGTTCTATACCCAGGTCTTTTAGATCTTTTATCTTTTTTAATAATATTTTGCTTCTTTTCTTACTCTATTACTTTAATATAATGTCTGTTCCAGATATCCTCTTTAAAGCTTTTCCTCATTTTATGACAAAGCTTATTGATTATGTCTTGTATAAATACTGGAGAAATTTTGAGTTGTGCTTTGAGATAATTTTTTAAGGAGGTGATTTTATTTTCTTCTATGTATTCACAAATAGTATTGAAAAGTTTTCTATCAGATTGCTGGATCTTATTTAGCCATCTACTTATTCAATTATCAGTTGTAGGATGAACTTTTTTCTTATCTTTAATTTCTTTATGAATATAGTGATTAATTTTTCTTTTGCTTTTTGTCATATATTTTCCCTGGCTTCTTTGATAGTTGGATATTTTAAAAAGGTGTTCTAATATCTCTTCTTGAAATTCATATACTAGGCAAGTCATTATAGCATAAATATTTGGTTTTCTTTTCTTGAGTATCTGCAATATTGAAAGTTATTGTGGATTAAGTTAGTTAGAAAGCTTTTGTCTTTATTAGCTTTGAAGAAGGGGTCAAAGGTGTTAGATAGATTAAATTGATTCCAGAAGGTTAACCAATCTATTATTTTATCTTTTTGGATCCACAACTCTTGAATCTTTTTTTATGCTACCCAGTCTTTTCCAATTCTTTTCCTGTTAAATGGTTTAACAAATTATCTAATACCAATCTCTATTGTATATTTGCTCCATATAACTATTGTAAGGACTTTTTTTAACTCTGATAGTTGATTCCAAATTATCAAATTCTTATGTCTAGCTTGTTTAGCAAGTAGATTTACCTAATTATTAAACTTATTAGTCCCATAAGCCTTGACCTTTATAATTTTCAAAATAAGATCTTTTTTTTTTTACTAGATCTTTGATTTTGCTCCATATTGGCTAGTTGATGGTCTTTGTCTATCTTCTTGTTGATATCTTTGTTTATGAACTGATAGACTTCTATATCTTAATTGCAATTTTACAATCAGTAAATATTAAGACTGTTGTGGTTTAAGAAGCAGTAAATAGTACTATACTTCTTTTATTGTATTGTAAAATATCTGTAAATTCTTCTATATGTTTATCTGATTGGATAACTTGTCTTATTAGTACAGCTTCCCAGTTTTTTATCTGGATTTTCACTTCTACAGATCTGAAAATAGGTGAAGTTGATATCTATTATTTTGTAGTTATTTGTCAGTCTATAGAATTGTTTGACAGAAGAACTTATTTTTCTTTTTTCAGATTTTTATATCTATTTAGTTATGGGAGAAGGTGGATTTGTGATGGAACTATTTCTAATGCTTGAGATGATCTATCTGATTGAAATAGGATATAGTTTCTAGTAGGATCGAATAATAGTTAATATGGGATAAACTGGATTTTGTTGTTTGAGAATGACATCTTTCCTAATATATTAATTAAAAAGCTGGAGTAAACTACCCAGTATATTTTTCTCTTATTTGAATATACTAGAAATATTTCAGCTTGCATATTATAATCTGTCCAATCTAGTCTATGTAATAATTTTATTAAGTAGTTTTGATTCTCTGTCACCTTTTTATAGATCTTTTTGTATCAAGAGGGGATTGGTTCTTTGCATTTGCTAAAGAGAATCTGGATTTCTCTCTATTCCTTGAGTTTTATCATGGTTATATTGATAATTTAATCCAGAAACATGATTTTATGCTTATGTAGTAATGGAATGGCTTTTTCATATTCTTTATTATTTTGTAAAATTGATTTGATAGATAGGATACTTCCCTAGTAATTAAGATTCTTTTTTATCTCCAACTTTGAAACATAATCTGTAGATCTTTGGCCAGGACCAATATTGCAGCTGCCAGATTGCCTTTGATTGGTTTGTATAAGTTTATATGATTATTGAAGATATTTCCAGATTTCTAGTCTTTGATCAGACTCTGTTTCAATCAAATTATAATTATCATATCAGAGGCTTTATTGTTGTTAAGTTGATAGAATAGTGCTGATATATGGCTTTCCAACTGTATTTCCCAAATATTTTTAAGACTATATATTTCTTTGTTATGGATATAACCATTTGGAATTGTTTCACAAATTAAAGCTTTATTCTTGAAAACTTTCTTGAATATAGCTGTTAAGTCATCCCATATCTTCTTATTCAGGTGCATATGTTGCATTCTATATTCTATTCTTGGAATAAAAACTCTATTGATAACATATCAAACATATTTTTCTATCAATTTCTTTTTAATTATTGCCTAAACTACTATTCTGATTTTTGATTTTATTGAACTAATAATATCTTAGTTCTTTTGTTTTGGCCCTAATCATATCAAGAAATCTGGTCTGATTCTTTTTATTGATTTCATAAACTATAGTATTTTTTATTCTAGCTTGAACTATTCCAGGGTCTAAAGAATTTTGATTAATGATAAGAAGAATTGACTTTGTTATATTAATTTGTAAGTCATTTGTTATGTAGTACTTTTTTGCTTCTTCTAAAATACTTTTCAAATCTTTTTTTGATTTGATGATCCAGGTCATATTATTTATATAAATGATTACAGCCTGTCTTAGATAAAGCTTGATCTTTTTCTCAAGTTTATGAAAATTGGATAACTATTCTTCTTCTATAGTATAATCCAGTATAGTGTTGTTTTTGATTTTACATAACAATAGATCATAAAAAATTCTCTATAACAGTGAAGAGATTGCTTCTCCTTGATCTATATTATCTCTTGCGACTATTGGATTAGAGAGTCTATTAGAAAAAATAATATTATAACTTTTGTCTTTGAAGAGATCTATTATAATCTTCTTGATAGTTGTTGGAATTTGAATCTGATATATGGCTTTTTCAAGCATAAAGAGAGATATTGTATTATATGCTTTAGCAGTGTCTTGAAAAAGGATCCATAGTTCTTTTTTCTTTTTTTTTACTTCTTCACAAATACTATTCAATATATGAATAGATTCTGTTATACTTTCTTCTGATAGATCAATAAAGTTTGAATCTTTGAGGATTTTGTATTGTTTACATATTATTGATAGACAATTGATAAGGATCTTGGTAAAACATTTTCAAGTAGTTTAAAAAAAAACAATAAATCTTATGTTGCTCAATTAATATCTTCAGGGCTTGGATTTAGGGATAGAATAGATGGTACTACTTTTTTATTTTTAAAATATTTTCAGTACTTAAAATTTTGTTGAACAGTAAGTATAAGACTCCTTTTTTTTTATATCTAAGTATTTGAGCATTTCATAACTGATATATGAGGGATCAGCTACTTTTTTGTTTGGGAGGTGTTGCAAAGTAGCTTTGAGTTCCTCTATTTTGATTTTCTTTGTTAATGATAAATACCATGTTGGGTCAATCCATTCTTTAGGTTGATATTGTTTTTTCCAAGAGGAATCTAGACTTTCAAAGTTGGTATTTCTTTGTTTGAAAGCTTCTTTATAATAGTTTCCAATCTTTCTTTTAATGTTTGAGAATTAGTAGCTATATATTCTATTTCTTTCTTATTCTTAATTAAAACTCAGTCTAGTGTGATTCTGGGTCTTTTGTAGTTCAGGATAGAGCTCAGCATCTGTTTTTGATTAAATTTGAGATCTTCACATCTGTTTTTTAAGCCTTCTTTAATTTGGTTTTTGATATAAAAACTTTATTTCTTCTTGCATATTATTCTAAGGGTATACTCTATCTTAGTGACTTTTGACAATAGCTTTGAAATTTTTTCTTATGACTAGGAAAAGTTATTTCTTCATTAATGGATTTATTAAGACTTCTTAATTTTTGAATGGTTTTTTTTATATCCTTTAGGATTTTAATATTCCAGTTGGCTTATAATTTTTTTAGAAGAAAGTGAATATTATTAGCTTCTCTATAGGTTTTGAAGTCTTTCTTTGAAAATGTTGATCCAAGCTTCACTTCTTTTTTTATATTAGGAGTAGAGTAAATTCCTTTCTTTTTAAGATACTTGTATATACTCTTGATAATTATTGACTTGAAATTATGTTAGGCCTTATAAGTTCTTGAGAATCATTTACTACTCTTGACCAGGAAAATTGAGAATTGATCTCTAGAAACTTGTTTTCTATCCAGAATTTGAATTTCTTCCATTGTTCAGTTATAGAATTTACTGAATCAGATATTGTCTTGCTTTTTGATCTATATTATTCTTAAGCATAATTCTTAAGCAGATTGTTTGTTGTCATTCTTGTTAACAATAAAGTATAATCACTATCTAATAATATTTTTATTGAAATATTTTTAAATTCATATATGTTGTTTAGATTGATTTTAGATAATAACTAAATATAGTCAATTCTACTATATAATGTATTGTTTGTCCATATAAATATAGTACTTTCTTCTTCCCAGGAGTTTTGAATATCTATATAGTTCTAGTCTTCTAGAAAATTGAAAAGGTCTATTTCAACTTTTCTAATATTTAGGTGTTGTTTTATTAGAGAGTGACTAATCTGTTAGTGAATTGATAACTACATTGAAATCTTCCATGATTATGATCTTAAAGTAATTTCTTTGCTTGTCTAGAATATTATTTTGAAGTAGTTGTAGCCATCTACTTACAGTTTTTTTTTGATAGCAGATATACTTGATAGATTCAAAGCTTATATCTTGTTAATAAAAAATTGGTTCTTATTATGTAACTTTCTATTGTTTCTATAGATTATAACTTTTTTTTGATGTTTTTGTTAATAAGGAGTTTCATTCCAGATCCTTTGGGTTTTTCATTATTGTTACTAGGAAAAAACTTATGTGTTTATTGTGAAATAAAGGTGAACTCCATTGTTTCATTTGTTAGCTTGATTTTATAGATATCTAGAATATTTATATCAAGTTTTTGTAAGAGTTTGTATAGTATTCATTGATTTAGGCTAGTATTAATCCCTTTGACATTGTGTATTTCAACTGAAATTGCATTGACTAATGAAAAGTTATCTATAATATATTTATTATATAGCATGTGTTCTTTTTCAATTTTATTGATAGTGTTCTTTTTTAGTGTATTTATAAAGTCATTTAGTAATATATCATGTGTTATATAAAAAGAGATTGTGTTAATATTGTTGTTTTCTTTGAAATTGCACCTTTTTTCCAGGATAAACTTGATTCTTTTTGTAAATCAAACTTTCTTCTAGTATACATTGATTGGACTAGTGCTAATTTCAGGAGCAATTATTTCATCAACTTTCTTTTATCCTGTTCTAATTGCTTGTTTTTTTTTCAATTAGGTTTATTCTATTATTTAGTCATTTGAGATTATTTAGTATCTAATAAAGGGGATCTTAATTACTTCTACTTTTGGATAGGGACTTTAGATTTATTATATCAACTTCTTCTATAACAACATTTGATTGGCTCACTGTTACTACCAGTGGCAAAATGTTTAGGAGTTTATATTGTTTTAGTAGTATGTTTGTTGCTTTAAAAGTTATGTCTTTTCCTTTTTTTCTTCCTTTCTAGATTTATTCTTTTTTTAGAATCTCATTATATTTCTACTTTATTCTAAGATGTTGTATATCAATTGGCTCTAGTATTGCCTCTGATATCAGTTTGACTCAATTGTCTTAAGTAAAGTTTGTCATGTATTGTTTTGAAATAAACATTCTTTTCATTATCTTCACTAATTTCTATATAAGCCAATTTTTTATCTTGTACTATTTCTTTTTTAAAGTGCTTCCTAGCACTCTTGTTGATATAATCTTGTCTTTCTTGAGAATAGCTTTGTTCTTGTTTAAAATGTTCTCTAGTACTTCAGACGAGTTTATGGTTATAAATAAATATATACTGTTTTAAAGTATTATTCAGATCTTGTGCTAATGAAAAACAAATTACTACATAGCCTTTTCTCTTTAGTGTATATGGATTTCTAGAAATATAATATGATTTGGCTTTGGTATGTTTGATGGCTTATATAATTAAACCAGTAATAATGTTATGTATTTCATATAGTTGCAATAATTGTGAATTACATTGTTTGATAATTCTATTAATTTCATTATCATCAGATTCATATTGGATGAAAATAGCCTTGATAGTTTCTATATTGATATAAATCATCCATTTCTTTTCAAGGTTGATATATTTCTTATAAGGGGTAATGCATGCCTTGATTCATTATTATAATTGTAAATAATTATAAATATAAATGTTTATTATAAGTCTATATTTATTGAGAGTAGATTTGATTTCTTGATATGAATAGTTTCAGTCAATGTCTATAAGTGTAATCACCAGTAAGGTTTTTTCTTCATTTTTTATTTGTTGAAAAACTTTTTTATTTGGTGGTTGAATAGAATTTGGTCATTTCTCTATATCTATAGATAATGATGGGTTCCTAAAGTATTTAGCATATAAAATTTTGCAAACCACTTATGGTCATTTTTAAGGGATAAAATTTATAGCTCTTCACTTTAATAGGACAAAAGTCAAAAAATATTATAAATCAATAATTTGGATAATAGAGAACAATTATGGGTAGTTTTTTTTATAGTTATTAATTTAAAATTTTTAATGTTTTTTAGTGAAAGACATTTGACTTTTGTCCTTGCCTCCTCCTTTAGAGATCTATCTTTATTTATAAATATAATAGTAAAATTTTCTTCCTCTTTTTATTAATCTTTTTGAGGCATTGTAATGCATCTTTATCCTTTTTATAGTAGAATGTTATCTATGCATTGCCATTGATAAATTCTTTTTTGAAGGGTTGAAAATCTTTTGGCAAGTCTAATATATTTTGTATGTATACTATTTATTTCATTTCAGTTTCTCCTGGGAGCCTGAAAGTGAATACACCTATTTTATATTTATTATCCACCTTGATATAAAGAGATTGATACTAAATGTTTTTGATCTATTTCTTGTCTTATATATATGTTGCTTAGCTATATTGTCTCCTTTAATTTTTTTATTGGTATCTTCCATTTTAATTATATATTCAAGTTCTTTATCTTCCATTTCTATTTCAGTAATATTTAGGATATCAATTGTTATGGTTATTTGAACTTTCATGGCTATTGCCTTATCTGGTAAGCTATATATAGAAAGATTGTTTTTAGGTATTATCTGACTTAATATAATATTTTGCAAAGAGTATTATGCTTCTTTAGCTTGTTTCATTATGTTCAAGTATTTATCCTTTAAAAATGAAACTAGAAGATCTTCTTTTTCTTGTATTTTAATCTATAGATAAAGAATATATTGTCTGAGAACATTGGCTTTGATAAAGGCCATATGATCAATATTTAGAATTCTAGCAATAATACTGTCTATAATCGAGTATTGAGTTGGACCTGAGATATATTCATAATAACTTCTTGAGTTGGAATAATATTAAGAAGAGTTTGTGTTGTCTATAGTTTCTGTTTTTGATCATATTTGTTTGATAATTGAGCTAAGGTCTCTATAATGCATACTTTTCCTTTCTTAGTGATTTGTAAAAGTTTGTGTTTTCTCATAGACATATTAATAATGTGATAGGAAGTAAGTTAACTGTATTTGATATTATTGTATTTTGCTAATAATCGTTACTATGTTTTCTTTGACATGTGTTACAGATTTGTTTATTTTTTTATTATTATTTTGGTAATATAGAAAAACCTTATTATTTGTTATAAAGTATTAGTAATATAAAAAAACCTTATTATTTATTATAAAGTATTGATAATATTTATTTTATATGTATATTATAATAGTATTGTTAATATTGTTGATCTGTTAATAGTAAATATGTGAGATTATGGGATTGTTAATAATTTATTTATTTATTTATTATTATTTTTTTTAATCCGCAATTAGGTTAGCATGGCATGTTTTTATTGTATATATGTTAGGTATTTACAAATTATTGTGACTGTCACATATTGACTCACTCATTGTCGAAAAGTTATTTCTCTAAATGCAACCTAGGGAATGATATTTCACTCCTTTACTAATTTGAATAAATCCTCTAATTAATAAAATCATTGTCTACAGGCCATTACTGTAGATCATTCTAAGTTCTGTCTGCAGTTAAAAATCAAACCACTTTATTTCATGACAAACCCAATCTTTAATAATTGCTGTATACTTCTTTTCTTCTATTTCTTTGATATCCTTCAGGTTCGAATCTTTTGGAGGTAATGGCAATTCTTTTTGGTCCTGTTCGGTCTGTTTATCAGGTCTGATCTTAGGTCTCTTATTTTTTTTATTCTCTTCTATAATATTTTGCTTCTTTTCCCATTCTATAACTTTGACACAGCATATATTTCAGATCTCCTTTTTAAAATTGGCTCTCATCTTTTGACAAAGTTTACTGATTATATTCTGTATATTTGCTGATAGAATCTTGAACTGCTCTTGGAGATACTTATTCAAAGAGGTGGTCTCGCTTTCTTCCATATATCTACCGATAGTATTGAAAAGACTTCTGTTAGATTCATGAATCTCTTCTAACCATTTGTCTATCCAGTCACTTATTTTAAGTTGAACTTCTTTCTTATGTTTAATTTCTTTATCGATAAGTTTATTAATCTTTTCATTTGCCTTCTGCCATAAGTTTCTTTGAGTTTTCCTAGTGGCAGGGCATTCAAAAAGATATTCTAATATTTCTTCTTGAAGTTCGCATGCTGGGCAAGTAGTTGTGATATATATTTCTGGTTTCCTCTTTTTAAGTATCTGTAGGACTGGAAGTTCATTGTAAGTTAAATTAGTTAGAAAGCTTTTGTCTTTATTGGTTTTGAAAGAGGTATTGAAGATATTAGTTGGATTGAACTGGTTCCAAAAGATTGTCCAATCTATATTTTTAGTATTTTGGATCCAAAGATTTTGAATCTGTTTTTGTGTTATTCAGTCTAATCCAATCTTTTTCTTATTGAACATTTTAATAAAATTTCTGATACCAATTTCTATTATGTGTTCTCCCCATGCTCCTATTGTGAGGACTCTTCCTAGCTCTGATAGCTGATACCAAGTGATTGGGTTCTCCTGCCTGGCCTGTTTGGCAAGTAAATCTACTTGATTGTTGAATCTGTTGATTCTATGGGCTTTGACCTTTAGAATTTTCAGATTCAGATCTTTTTTCTTTACTAGGTCCTTAATCTTATTCCAAAGTGGCCATTTAGTGATCTTTGTCCATCTTCTTATAGATATCTCTATTTGTGAGTAGATAGATTTCCATATTTTGACTGTAATGTTGCAATCAGTGTGAATTGTAACTGTTGTATTTCAAAGGGCTGTATATAGTGCAACGAGAATAGCTAGTATTTCAGCCCTAGTTGCTGATGGCCATGTGGATACTCCTGCTGAGAACTAATTAACTATTTTGTCTTCCTCTATCATAATCCAAGCTAAACCCATTTCAGATTCACCATCTGTCATCCCTTTTTTATAAAAGTCATCTGTGTAAAATGTAAGCTGATCAGCTATATTTCTTTTATTATATCTCAAGATGCTCTTAAGTTCATCTTTGTGTTCTTCTGTTTGTATAGATTTTTCTATTAGTGTGATATCCCAGTCTTCCATTTGAATCTCTACTTCAGCTGGTCTGGAAGTTGGTAAAGCTACTGTTTGTTAAAATACATTTGTCTACCAGTCTATAGGGTTTCCTGGCAAAAGAATCTGTTTCCTTTTTCTTAGATTATTATGTCGATTAAGCTGTGAGAGAAGGTGAATCTATGACAAAACTACTTCTACTGGCTGCTCTGTACTGTTTGGTTGAAAATAAGTATTATTACTAGTAGAATCATATACTAGATAATATGGGATGAAATAGGTTTTGTTGTTTATGAATACTGCTTTCCCATGTATCTGTTAAAGTATTAGCCTGAACTGCCCAGTAAATCTTTCTTCTATCTGGATTTGTTGGGAATATCTCAGTTTGCATATTGTAAACTGTCCATTCAAACCCATGTAATGAGTTTTGCAGGAGATCTTGATTTACTGTTGTTTTTTCCTTTACTTTTTTGTACCAAAAGGGAACCAATCCCTTGCATTTACTATAGAGGATTTGAACTGCTCTCCATTCCTTAAGTGTCATTGTGTTAATATTGATGAGCTAATTTAAAAACATGATCTTGTGTTTTCGTAATGATGGAATAGCTTTTCCATATTCTTTATCCTCTTGTAGTATAGATTTGATTGATAAGATATCTCCCTAATAATCAAATATGTTTTTCCATCTTTAACTTTGAAAAGTAACTTGTATGTTTTTTGCCAGGGCCAGTATTATAGCTGCTAGGTTTTCTTTCATCAACTTGTAAGAGTTGATAGAATTGTTTAGGATATTACATAGCTCCCAACATTTGATTTGACTTTGTTTCAGTCTAATTATGGTAGCAATACCAGAGGTCTCATTGTTGTTAAGTTAACAGAAAAGTACAGATATGTAACTTTCTAGCTGTATCTCTCAGATACTTTTGAGACCATATATTTCTTTGTTGTGAATACAACTGTTTGGGATTGTTCCATAGACTAGGGTCTTGTTCTTGAATACTTTCCTAAATATGGCTGTAAGATCATTATATATTTTCTCACTCAGGTGTATATGTTGTGTTCTATATTCTATTCTTGGAATTAGGACCCTATTGATAACATATTGGGCATGTTTTTCTATCAACTTCTTTTTGCTATTGCCTGAACTACTGTCCTGATCTCTAATTTTATAAGATTGATAATGTCCTGATTTTTTTGTCTCAGTTCTAGCCAAATACTAAGAAATTTAGTCTGGTCCTCCTTGTTGATTTCATGGACTATAATATCCTCTGTTCCAGCCTGAACAGTCCCAGAGATTTGTGAATTTTGGTTAATAGTAAGGAGGATGGACTTCTCTGTATTGATCTGAAAGTAATTTGCTATATAGAACTTTTTCACTTCTTTCAGGATCTTTTCCAGGTCTTCCTTGGATTTGGTAATCCAGGTTGTGTCATCCATATAAGCAATTACTACCTACCTTAAGGAAAGTTTTATCTTCTCTCTGGTTTACTAAAGTTGGGAGACCATTCTTCTTCCATGGAATAACCCAGATTGCTATTGTTTCGGATCTTGCATAAAAGTGAATCATAGAAAATTTTCCATAATAATAGAGAAATCATTTTTCCTTGATCTATCCCATCCTCTGCCACTATTGGATTAGATAGTCCATTTGGAAGGATGATATTATAGCTTCTGTCTTTGAAGAGATCTATTATAAGTTTCTTAATAGATATAAGAATTCAAATTCGATCTATGACCTTTTCAAGCATATACAAGGGATATTGTGCTATATACCTTTGCAATATCTTGAAATAGGATCCATAGTTCTTTTTTCTTTTCTCTAGCCTTTTCACAAATATTGTTTAGCAGATGGATAGGCTCTGTTGTACTCTCTTCCTGTAGCCTGGCAAAGTTTAGTCCTTTTAAGATTTTGTATTGCTTGCAAATAGCTGATAATTGGTTAGTAAGAATCTTGATAAAGCATTTTCGAGTTATTTTCAAGAGGACAATAGGTCTTATATTGCTCAGATCACATTTTCAAGGCTTGAGTTTAAAAATAGAATAGATGTTACTACTTTTCCATTTCTTGGATATTTGACCTATGCTTAAAACTTTATTAAAAAGAAGATATAAAGTTCCTTTTCATTTGATCCCTAAATATTTGAGCATTTCATAGTTGATGTATGAGAGGCCAACAGCTTTGTTGTTTGGGAGAGATTGCAAAGTAGTTTCGAGCTCTTCTACTTTGATTTCTTCTGTTAAAGGTGAATACCATGTTGGGTCAATCCATTCTTTGGATTGATATTTCTTTTTCCAAGAGGGATCTAGATTATCGAAGTTGATATTTCTTTTTTTGAATGCCCTTTTATAATATTCTTCAACCTTGCTTCTAATAGTTTGAAGATTAGTAGTGATGTATTCTTTCCCTTCTCAATTTGTGGTTAGTATCTGATTTAATGTAATTCTTAGTTTTTTACAGTTTAAGACTGAGCCTAGCATCCACTTTTAGTTAGATCTAAGATCATTACATCTGTTGTCCAGAGCCTCCTTGATTTGGTTTCTAATATGAAGACT